>JAHWXV010339595.1:0-12187 GCA_024586415.1 Phrixothrix hirtus
CAGACACTCTTTACTTATTTTAAATTTTATTTTCTAAATAACAAACCTTTACTTTTCCTTTAACTAAGCTCCTTGTTAATGATTAAATGACATTAATTTTTCAAAGATTATACCTCAGTTATCAAGAACTTTTATGTTTTCTTGCGTCTTACAATTTATTAATTCCATTTTCCAATAGTAAGCCATGCTTTGCACATTCTAGTAGTGATATTTTTATTTTGTATTTACGAAAACCCGTGTGAATTCTTTTTTAAAAACAATTAAAATCTTTTCTATTTTTTTTAAAAACAATAATTGATCGAAAATTTTCGACAACAATACATAAAATAAAACATTTAAAATATAATATGATAAAAGCTAATTAATAAATGCCTTATGCAAACCAAAAAATTTATTTAGTGACACTGTGGGTGACTTGTATGTATGTACTTAAAAATATTTAAATCTGTTTAAAACGGAAACCTGTATAAAATGGAAAAATTTCATGGTCCTTTGGGATTCCGGTTTAGACAGTTCTCACTGTATATCGATTTTAGTGAAATAAAAAATAAGGTACATCAAATGGCGCATTTCAACCACTGAACTGATGAGGAGTACAATAGTTTTGTGGTTAGATTTTCATTCTTGTAAGCAAACATTTTATTATTCTTAGGATACACGTCTTTCATATTTATTGAAAAATCAACTGGGAAGATAATAAAAGCATAAGTAAAAAATAACATGGAATTCCCTATCTTCACCTTTATGAGTCACTATTCATTATATCAATTTAAAATACAAAAATTGTAGTTGATTTCAGTATAACTAGAAGTTGAAAGAACACCAAATTATTTTTGTTGTGACAGAGTATATTAAATAACTCATAAATGCACCATTTTCATAATTAAATTTTTCACTTATTTATATGTGGCTAACCGACACTGATTTGGTATTGGATATTTTTTGATTGATAACATTTTAGGTTACTCAAAAATAAATTCTTTGCCTATGAGTTGTTTTTAATAAACTAGCCTACAACTTTCTTGAGTAGTTTAAAGTTATCAAACAATCCAAGTAGATAAATTTTAAAAAAATTAAAGGTGAATTGTAAAACATGACATGTCATTTAATTACATACATAAATACGATTACCGTCAATTAATAATCTAAAATAGTGTTAAGAGATATACAGTTATTTGGAATAAGTGAGCATCTAATATAAATGACCCAAAAGTAAAATTCTTTTGGTGTGGATTACATGCTGTTAAAGTTTCTAATAATATTACTCAAAAATCAAAATATACTCAGTGACATGGAAATTGCAACATCAAAAAGGGGTTGGAATTTCCAGATGAAATTTGGTAGAAATATTCACCATGTTATAGCAATAAATGATCAAAATTTGGGAGGAAAACCTTTATTAGTTAAACAAAATTTTATAATAATTGTTAATAATGTGTGGTGCAGCCTCTTTGATTTACATATTCGTTTAAACACCGAAGCATTGATTGAATAAGGTGGTTTATCTCGTCTTGGGCTATTGCCTCCCATGCAAGTTGCACCTGATGTCTCGAGGCCTCCAAAATCAAAGGAGGACGCTGCAAATTTCACAACCTTCTACCCATTATGTCCCATACATATTCAATGGAAGAAAGATCTGGACATCTTCGAGGCCAGGGCAAAAGATGAATCTGGGCCTGCTCAAAGAAGTTCCAGGAAAACCTTGCTACTTGTGAACATGCATTATCTTGCTGGAATAATGGATCTTTGAGCTCTTGTAAGTATGGCAGAAGGTGTGTTCCTACCACCTTCGCAATATACTGTTGTGATGTCATATTGTCTCGAATGAACACTAAGGGAGACCTGCTGCCATAAGTAATTGCACCCCAAACCATAACACCCACAGTGCAGTGTATGTGCCTCTCAACTGTAAATCGAAGATTCCGTCGATCACCCCATCATCTTCTGACTCTCATATGACCATTGTGCATTCCTAAACAAAATATAGATTCATCAGTAAAGACAACATGGCGCCATTCAAGATTCCAATGAGATCGTTCATTGCACAATTGTAACCATTGCTGACAATGTTCTGCAGTCAAAGGACGCACAAGTTGCAATGATATGATGTTAACCTAAAATTTTGCATTCAGTGATAAACTGTTCTAAGGGTTACAAGGCGACCTTCTTCACCAAACTATTAGTCACCAAATGCCTGAGTATAGGAAAATCATTCTCTAAATGCCAATTGTCTTAAGTAACGATCTTGACGCTCATTTGTTCTTCTTGAAGCTCTTTTACAATGTTCCTGGCCAACTTCAAACCATACACGAAACACTCACATTACAGTAGAACAATTTTGATTTACACGGTTAGCAATTTCCCCAAATGAAAAACCAGCTTTGCACAAACCAATAATTTGACCTCTGTCAAATTCACTTAATTGATTGTAATATCCTCCTTACCGTACTCTAGGCATGATCAAATAAACAAAACATGTTAACAAAAGAACAACAACCAAAATAATGTTAATTAACAATGAAAAAGAACAAATCATGTGAAAAACACAGACCGAAAAAGTTAGCAAAAAATGTGACGTTATCACATTACCACTTGATCTCAATAGTTAATCAATTATTTCTTAATGTCAGGGCAACAGATCTACCAACATTGATTGAAAAATTCCTACTCCTTCTTGGTGTTGCGATTTCTATGTCATTGAGTATACCTACATAATTTATGTTATGTTATGTTATATAATACTCTACAATGTAGTATTACTAAAAAAATAAAGAAAATCTTACCAGAAAACAAATGTTGAAAAAATGCTGCTACACTGTTAAGATTGGTCCAACATATAAGTATATATTTTAACTTTCTGATTCCCGAGATAACACTAAAACCTCTGAATGAAGTGAAGAAACAGTACAAAGTACTAAAACAATACATATTTAAGACTGATTATTCAATATCAGGTTAAATTAATTTTGCAAATGTTTCGACGAATATTGTTGTTGATATAATGGTATCCAAAGTAATCATCTACCAGATAAATTTAATAGGAGATTGAAAAGTAAGCTATTAAATTAAGAATGTTCTATGGAAGGGGGGATTCTTTTAGAGCTCGATTGAAATGAGTCAATATTGTTTTAAATAGCTACTTTTGATAGCAAATGCAGAGGCATCAATTTTTACAATTTCCTGTATTTTTTAAAATAATTACAATGCAAACAGCATTGGATCTATGCATACTTTGGTTTAGAATCAATTTATAACTATATAAATACATATGCTTGCATAAATGCACATGCTTAGCCAAGTCGTTAGTCTTTTCTTATCCCAATTGACTCTACTGTTTTTACTGACAAAATTAAACTGTCTGAAAATTCTTTTACCATCACTGCTCTAGTGGAGTTCTGGAATATCCCAGACAATGAAAAACCATTGTCAAAATTTGTGTGCCAAATAGCAAATGGTACTCATGTTCTTAGTAATTCTTAATTTGATGTATTGTAAGTAGTAATTCCAATTTTCTTTTGTGAGTTAAGGAGTAATAGGTCTCAGAATATTCCACCAGAATATCTACTACACAATTGCTCAATTAGTGATTACATCACGGGTTGTGACTTGAAATATTTTCAATAGACTGTAATTATAAAATCTATATTTGAGGTTAGGTAGATATATAAAATATGTATACCAAATTAGATTTGAAAATACATGTATATTTATAAAATTGGATATGTTTAGCTGAAGCCAGTGCTTTATTTATTGTTTGTCTATTGACAGAATGCTCCCATTGCGAAGTAGCACAGCACTATTTTGTGCCTGCAGTTATAGTGACTCACAGCTATAATCGTACACCTTAATTAAAAATATATTTTAATGTTTTAAATTTTCATTTAATAAGCAATTTATAAACAAATGGCACAGAATTAAACGAACTATATTATAAGTTTAACATGTATTAATATTATATTTAAAAATGAATTTACAAACAGAAAGAAGTAAACTTTTACTACAATAAAATAGATCTTACAGCTAAAATTCTACATATGTAGGCATCCTGATAAGTCCATAGTCCACTATAGAAAAAGAAACAATTATTTCGTTATATGAAGAAAATTTATTCCTTCAAGCATTTTTTCATTTGAGGGAACAGATAACAGTCCAAGGGAGTCAAATTCGGTGCATAAGGGGATGTTCAAACTTTAAATCATAAATCATTTCATTATAATACTCTACTTGTGCATTCACACATTCTCCAGCAAAAACAAGAGACCTTTGGCCAATTTACTGCTTCTTTTTTACATATTTTTTTCTCACAAAGTTAATAGTAAGGTGGAATAATATTCCTCTATTGTTTTGCTTTTCTCCAAGTAACAACCTCAAGCAAGAACTTTTCTGACAGATTTCTGCGCACAAAATTTCTGACGCCTTGGAGATGAACAACTGTTGTTTCATCGTTGGATTATAGCAATGTAGTCAGGTTTCCTTCATGGTAATAACATGGTTTAAAAAATCAGCATCTTTATCAAAACGAGTGTAGATGAAGTGCGACACTTCCATTCTTGCTTGCTTTTGATTTGCATTCAAACGTTTGGGAATTCTTTTTGCAGAAATATTTCATATTCAAAGCAAGATGAATTATGTGATGTACATGATCATATGAAGTGAAGTCTTTAGTGTCTCAGGCATATACCAATTCGATGACCTGATAATATGTTGTGAACTGCATCGATATTTTCTGGGGTAGACACAAAAATTGGTCTTCAGGTTTCTCATCATCTTCAACTGAAAATTTGCCTTTCTTGAAAGGTGTAACCCAGTTTTTACAGTTGCATATGAAGGGTAGAGATTGCTAAGTGTTATAAACATGTCTTTGTCAATTACTTTACCACTTAACTCTTTTAAAAACGAGTCTTATTGATTGACTGATATTCCATTTTATCAATTTTCATAATGTTGATCAACATTAAGTTTTTTCAAATTTAATTACGTTAATTTTTCATTGTAAAATTTTAGTGTCATTTCAAATAAATTGTTATTAGTTGTTATGGTAATGAAAATTTATTTTGTGCAATTAAAACTACCCAGGTTAATTAGATATCAATATGCTCTCATATAGGTTTTCCAAACCTTTTTGATTCTGTTGAGGAGAGCAGTACAGATGTAGATAAATTTATAATAACAAGGGAATCTCACCAAATGTGAATTCCTGATTTTATTGAAACTTTGTACACATACTATGGACAAAAATAATTGATATGTACTTTTTTTTTATCAGCAACCGAAGCTATTTAAGGGGTGAAATCAGTTCCCAAAATTAGGATGAAAATTGGTTTTTGAAATATTTCAAAAGCAAATGTAGAGAGAAAAAATTTCAATTGGCACTATCGTTTATTTTTCAAGACCTTTCCATTAATATATATATATATATATCATCCCAATGGTGCATCAAAATGAGGGACTATTAGAGTAAAATAACTCATACAGCAAATATACATCATTTAATTGAAAATCTGATTACAGATTTGGAAAGTACATTAAAAATCTTAGTACAGTATTTTTGATGAAAGTTATACCCCTACATCTAAGGGTTGTATAAAAATAAACGGTTTCATTGTCATCACACGTTTTATAATAATGTACGCTAAATTTGCCTGTTTAACCTTTAATTACTAATATACTTTCTACATACACAATTACTAAGGTGACGTAAATTTAACGACTGTCAATAAACTTAAATATTTTAGAAAAAATATATTTCACAAGTTTTGCCCACAGTGTTCTCCACATATGGGTTCTTGACAATGCTTGTAATATGTGTTTGTCATGTGTCGAAGTTTGCTAACAGGTCTTTCTTTTCTTGGTTGAAGTATCTGTTTCAAGTTGACAGTTCTTGTTATTAAAAAAAATTCAATTTGGTGTTGAAAATTACGGCGTAAGTTTTTAATCTGAAGTCTCTTTTCCATTCAGGGTTTGGCAAGAACATGTGATAGTTCTATCATGTACTAGTAGCGGTTAAGTGGTACATCATTTTTATGTGCTTATTGAAACAAAATAAAATGATAATAAAGTTTTCTTTTTATAGAAACAGAATATCGAAGTTTCTGGTTTTCAATCTGCCAGCCCAGTAATTTTCGAGGTATTTCTTTTTTATTTTTTTGAAGTCCCTATGATGGTTAGCATGCTAGGTATTCGATAAGTTCAGCCACTAAATCAACTGAGCTAAACTAATTGTCCATTGTGATATTTTGGTTGGAACCATAACTGATTTTGTTAATTCTTTGATGTAATATTTAGCTAATGGCAAACTATATTGGTACCTTTACCTAACTATGGTTGTGCATCAATCATATATTTCAAAGTCGCATCACATAGCATAACTATTTTTATGCCATACTTCGAAGGCTTGTTCAGAATATACAAACAAAAGGGAATCTGCCCCTAAAACGTAACAGCTGTTCGTCTACTGTTAGGTAAGACGATGGAGTTAAAGATTTTCTACAGACATCAATAAATAACTTCCACATTTCCTTAATTGGAGCAAATTGGCCAGATTGCTTACTCTCCATTCTAAAATAATAGTCGTAAAATATTTTAAAAAAATGAAAATATTAATTGCCTACCAATTTTAATGTATGCAGAAAAACGGACGTAATTATTAAACTGACATAAAATTTATGCAGTGACTCTTGAAAACACTATAAAATGAAAAAAATGCACACAACCAAAACCATCTGCACTTCACTCAAGACTAAAGATGCAGTTACTATGAAGTGCCCATCCCAACGCATTGTAATAATATACAAATTTAAATGAAGAAAATGTGGGCGTTGTAAAATTTACGTATATAAGTAATTAAGGGTTAACAAATATTTCTATATATTCTGATGGGAAAGGTATATTGTATACTTTTATTACTTAAACAGCAAAATACAATTAAAATTGGAGTTAGAACATAAATTCATTAAATATCACAAAATGAGTAAAATTTGCAATATTTGAAAGACCTGAAATTTAGAAACCATAATTGTTATTTATATCAGTAGTAATAATGGTATCTTCGGGCTTATGGGATAGGTAAAATAAACAAGAGACATTACAAATCTTTATTGTGAATTAGTATGGAAATGTTCTTTGTAATTTATTACTATCATGCTATATGTGGGTTGACTGTTTTACCTTGATAATTAGTGTTTATTATAAGCAATTAGTAAAACAATCCATACTAATTCACAATAAAGATTTGTAATGCCTCATGTTTGTTTTTGCTTCCCCATAAGCCTGAAAGATACCATTATTACCACTGATATAAAGTGCAATTATGGTTTCTAAATTTTGATTTGTTTAAATATTGCAAACTTTACTTATTTTGTGACATTCAATTAATTTACATTTAATGCGTTTTTGTAGAGTTATCTTACGTAACTTGTCGTAAGACATTAAACAACATTTTGCATATGCATCCATATAAAATAAGGATTGTTCAAATAATTATGTGAAGTTGATTATGAGCAAAGAATAAATTATTGCCAATGGTTTAATCATAATTTACATATTGATTTCTTAGACTTATCATTTTTTACCAAAGAAACTTTATTCCATTTGTTGAACTTGGGCAAGAAACAATCCTAAATTTTAATTAAACAAACTTATATCCCATAATGAAGAATTTCTAGATGTAGAATAATACAACCAATATTTTTTAATGAAACAATTGCAGCTGAAAATTGTCGAAGAATAATTTCACAGTGTACAACATATTGAATTGAATTTTTATAAAAGGAGTACAAATAAGTCTGCGCCGTTTTACAAAAAATGGTGCCACCAGTCAGTTATGGTTAAAATTGTCCGATGTAAAACATCATATCGTAAGGTTGGACATCTGGCAACAACATAACCTTGAAATATTTATGATTAGCATTATATATTTTTTTTCGTACAAAAATGTAGAGTTTTGATCCGAATAAGTGTCATTTGCGGGAACTTTTGATTTACTTTCTTAATTTGAAGAAATTGGCAGCTGAGGCGCATCGATTGCTCGTAGAAGTATATAGTGAAGGTATCTTAAGTGAGAGAAGTTGTCGCGAGTGGTTTCAAAAGTTTAAGAATGGTGAATTTGATGTCGAAGACATGGAATTGGAACCATTATTGGATGAAGATTTGTGCCAAACGCAAGAAGAACTTACATTTACATTAGGAGTGACTCTACAAGCAATTTCACATCGTTTAAAACCATTGGGAATGATTCAAAAGCAAGGACATTGGGTTCCATATGAACTGACACAAAGAGACGTGAACGCCATTTTTTCACATATGAATTGGTGCTTGCCAGGCATAAACGAAAGGGTTTTTTGCGTCGCATAGTCACTGGTGATGAAAAATGGATCCACTACGATAACCAGAAGAAGAAGAAATCATGGGGAGCACCTGGTTATGCTTCAACATTGACAGCCAAGCCGAATATTCATGGCAAAAAAATTCATGTTGTGTATTTGGTCGGACCAGCTTGGTGTCGTGTATTATGAGTTGCTCAAACCGAACGAAACTATTACTGGAGTTCTTTATTGAACACAATTGATGAGATTGAGCCGAGCACTCAAGGAAAAACATGCCCACTACTACTCCAGACACGACAAAATTATTCTCCTGCATGATAATGCTCGTCTACATGTTGCGGAGCCGGTCAAAACCTACTTGGAAACACTCAATCGGGAAATTTTACCCCACCCACCGTATTCACCAGACATTGCTCCTTCTGATTACTATGTTTCGATCGATGGCACATGGCGATTCGTGGATAGCCTCAAAAGATGAAGCGTTCTTCTGATGCGGTATCCGTTTGCTGCCAGAAAGATGGTAAACAGTAGTGGTTAACAATGGACAATACTTTGAATAAAACTTTAGGTACCATTCTTTCATAAAAAATGCCCAATATTTTATTAAAAACGGCGGAGACATATTTATACTCCTTTTAATTTTTGAAACGTTAATTAATCCCCACAATAAAAAGAATGGATTCACCATTGAAATAAAGCAACTAGTAATTACTTGTAAGTGACTAACAACATTACCAATTTTTTAGAAAAATAACTTAAGAGCCCATACAGTCAGTCACATGAAAATCTGTGGGGTTTTGGAGTGTGGGACGAGGAACTGTGAAGGCTGGAAATATTTATACAGCAAGACCCAATTACAGGAAAGAGGCATGAATGTACTTATTTTAAGCTGAATTCTATTCAGAATTCTTATTACACATTGAGGGTGTTTTTGAGAGATATTTCCCTATTTTCTTTGTTATAAAAAAAGAAATAATTTACTGAAAAACATCATTTTAAAGAGAAATTGATTCTATTCACCTTTTACTTTAAAAAATTCAAATATATAAAATATGAACCTACAAACTGACTTTTTCGTTGACCTCATTACAGAGACCCATTAAATTAATTGCCACTTATAAATTTGAGTATTTGAATAATTTGATAAATAAAAGGTGTAGTCCAAATACTGACAATTATAAACTTTTAAACTGCAAAGGAATAGTTTTTATAATAAATGTGAATTTTTAGAAAGAGTTAACATGTAATTTCCCATAAGACGTTAAATTGCTAGCAACAACTGTACGGGCTCTTAAAAAGTAGACTTCAATGAATACAAATCACCATATTTTTAATAACATTCATTATCAAATAAAAAATGTTTCGACTTTTGTGGTAAATGTAGCTTTTGCATATACATGCCTAAGAAGTCAGCGAAGGATGAATTAGAAGATGCACTTTTGCGACTCTAGAATTTTCAATTTATCTAATGTAATACAGGATGTACTTAAACTCATATCATCAACTAAAAAACAGATGTTTAATATTGTTGATCTACTTTAATGCAACACAAAAATTGAACAAATTGATAAAATAAAAAGAAAATATCTACTACAGGAAATTGGAATCAGTTAAATGAAGTCTCCTATTCAATATTGAGATGTGTCACCCCTAAACTGTGAACTAAGAGAAATGATTTTAAAACTAAAACAGTGTGCATAAAATACAGCAAACATGTGTGTCCTGGTCAAAGAAATTCAGTTTACTAGAATTGTTTGAAATCTGTTTTTTTTATAAGTAACAATATGTGTAATGTTATGTTCTGAAATATGATCAAATTCGTTTCTTTTCACTCTATGTTAACCTAGGTGAATTTCACTAGAGGGGTTAAGAGTTACTTTTCATAAATAACATTTGAACAAGATTTCACACAATTCCTTAAATTCATTATGAAAATTTACCTATAATAAATGTAATAAATATGATTATAAGTATTGGGAGTACAAAATATTTGCTTATAGTACCCACGAATTTAAATAAAAAAACCGATAATAAACTGCAATAATTTAAAATTAAATTTATTAACAACAAAACTACACTTTATAATTTAAAATACTTCAGAAAGTTTTAAAATTGCTAAACTATTTTACTAAAGCAAATGCTTATAAATCAAAATAAAGATACATATATGCATATACATTCATATGTGTACACTCAGTGAGAAAAAGTACTGAACCACCTTGTGTTCTATAGTCACTTACACGCTTAAATTTTCACTCCATTAGTGGGTGTAACGATTTACACGAAAAGTACACCCATTTATTAAAATTCAGTCGTAATTTTTCCATTACTACAAGACATATAATTAGCTATGAAGAATATTTAATAATTGTTTTTATTGCAGCTACACGATTATACAAGTTAGAAACATTAGTATCCTACATAGCATGTACTGAAACCATTATTGTAACTGTAGATGTCACATTACTTGATGGAATGACAATTTACCTACATACGTATATAATTAAAACTTCCAGCAATATCTTTAAGGAATGCTACTAATGAGTAATAATTTTTGACACTTATTCAAAAGGAGTTAGATGAAATATGAAACATTAAAATTACTTTTAGTTTAGTTAAGCTTTAATATACTACGATTTTAATTCAGTAATGAATTTTAACATGTTACTGCTTTGGTTGGAAATTATTATAGCAATAAAATTATCGGCAACTGTATACGAAACTGTAAACTCTCATAGTTCAGTTAAAATTGTTCTACATTTAATCATGTGGATGGTGGATAATTTCTCGATTTCAACAATTTTTTATTCAAATCAATAAATCAATAATATATGTATTTCATAAGAAATACATCCATCTAACCGTGAATTTGAAAAACTATTTGTTAAAGAATAAGTTACAGTTTTAAATTAAATTGTAGAAATTTATATCAAGACAATTTTCATTTAGTCCATGACTTTGACGAACGCTCGTTTATTATAGAGGAATTAGATTCCACCTTCAAGACTGGCCACTTTAAAATGAGTAAATGAATTTTGCCAACTGGTTCATTACTTTTTTTCTCTAAGTGTACTTATGTGCTTGTGTTAAAAACAATAAACAGTACAGATTTAGAAGTAAAGTAGAAAAGACAATACATATGTTTCTGCACTTCTAAAAATAATTCTTTTCCAGTTTTTGCACAAATAAACATATTAAAGATTCTATAAAAGTAAAAAATAAAGGTAAACACTTTATACCGTTATAGAAGAAAAGCATAAACTATCCAAATATGCAATAATATACTGAGGATTCTATATAAACACATTGTCGGTGATATATTACTTCGTAAGTGATTATATCATAAACCGGTAATAGATGTGATAAAATAGTACAAAGACAAGACAAAAGCGGACTTTGATATGATATCCTGTTCAGGTATAACGGAACCATTCTGGAACACTTGCTTAATCCAGTATAATGCATAGATTAATATAAATAAAATTCATACATTTTTACTAAACACGAGATTTATTAAATAATGTGTCCAATCATGTTAAGCATAGGGATTTTGGAAATGGTAAGAAATAGAAATTCAATTAAATGAGTGAAAGTGCTCAGCATCCCGAGGACAACTAAGAATCACATTAATAGTTTTAAAATTTTTATTCATTTAAGTGTTTTAGCTGAAAAGTGAAATTTTCAATTTTCTATGTCAGTTACTAATTTTTTTAATTTCAGATATACATCCAAAATTCTTTAACATTATTCAGGCATTGTTTTGAATAGATTAAGAATATTTTAGCAGTTTTTCAAAATACTGTTTCCTTTTGATGATATAACCTAAACTCGTATTTTTATAAACAGTTATGGGGGGGGGGGGG
>JAHWXV010339627.1:0-22186 GCA_024586415.1 Phrixothrix hirtus
CCCCCCCCCCCCTACTCTACCGTATAGCTACTGAGCTAGAATCCGTGGCAACAAGTTATCGAAAGCTTCGCTTATATCTATACAGACTAACTCTATGTATTTGACATTACCTTACGAGATGGTGCGCAACATTCATTGTATGGCATCTTCCGCCGATCTGCCTTTTCGGAAGTCATATTGGCTTTCGCTGCAGCCGTAATTGCCTCGATGTTCCGTTATCCTTTTGTATATCAGTCTTTCTTGTAGTTTGCCGAAGGTGTTGAGTAAGCAGATCGGTCGGTATGATTTTACGTTTTGTGGATCTTTCCCAGTGCCTTTTTTAGGATAGTTACGTATGCCTCTTTTCAGGACTTAGGGATATTCCCTTGAAATAGGCTTTCATTGTATATGGTCAAAATGTTCACTGATATAGGATCTTTAAGAGCTTTAATTATTTCGTTCTTAATTCCGTCAGGACCTGGTGCTTTGTTTTTTGTCAGCCCGTCTATGGCGTGATTTGGTTCTGTAGCGGTGAATTGTTTGGAAATATTTTGATTACAACTTAAGGCGCATGTTGTTGACCGTATTAGTTTTTGTGAGTCATTGTCTATGTTTTGGTCGTCATCCAGTAGTAGATTTTGTAGTAAGTATGTGGTAATGCCTTTCCAGGATGTTGTGTATGTCCCATCTCCTTTCTTTAATGTGTTGATTCCCGAATCTTGTCGAATTTTTTCGCTTGCAATCTTGTATGGCAGGTCCCAAGGATTGATCTCTAACTCCGTTACTGCATATTTGTTCCAGCTTTCAATTTTAGTGTTATATACTTCACCACTGCAGTGATATAGGGCCAGTGAGGATCTCAAATATCTCAACTTCCAAGTATTTTGCATACACATTATTATAAAAGGCCTAAGAAGATTGCCCAACAAATGAGAGATAGATACAAGAAGTATTTCTCTGATTGAGTGGCAAGACAGAATGCTTATGAAAATAGGTAAGAAAAATCTGTCCAACCAAAATGAAATTAGGATAATTCCTGATTTAATGTGCTGACTGTTGTAATGTACGTCACTTCACCTAGTGATGTTCATTTGCATCAGTTAGTAAATCAAATCATGCATTACTCTCACTTGGCAGATTATGCATTGTTTCAAAGTATGGATTCTTTTTTTGATATTACTAATAAATATATAAACAACAATTAAATGTTAATGGTTTTCATATAATGGTTTGGTGGAATTGTGTAATTGTAAATATTAGAGCTGAGACAGTCAAAATTTATTAAAATTATTATGTTGAAATCGTTTTTATTTACAAAAAATTTTTTTGAAGTAAACACGATTCAACTTAATAATTTTAATACTTTTTGACAGGCTTATCCCTAATATTTACAACTACTAATAAATCTTACATAAAATGTAACAAATGACTAGAAATGTAAGAATATATTACCTACTATATATTATTATTTTGATTACTTACTGAATTACTGCTGTTTGCTTCTCCTTGACATTGCTGTTTTCATCGAACCATGACAGTGAAGGCTTATAAACAAAATCAGTTCCCCCGCCACTACGTTTACTTTTTTCAATTTTCGCTGATTCTAAATAATATTTTGATCGTAAAGCTTTATTCTTTTTTGGTATATCTTTTACTGTAAACGTTGGAACATTTATTCCATCTACTATAGCTTGCATCGACGTACTCTTTGCTTTACAATTGCAATATTTGGGCTAAACATGTTCCAAATACATAATTACGGTACAGTTGGATAAAATTCAAAGTTTTTTTCTCACACCAACGACTTTCCAATTTTTAAGCAATCTTATACGCAATGTTCACTCGAGTCAAACTTTCCAGCGACTGACAGGCGGTATTTGCTCTTTTACACGGCACCACTTAACTGGCACCAGTGAGTTAGTGGAGCGGAAGGAAGGAACAGCCGACGCGCCAGTAAAATAAAAATATTTGTTTTGCTGGAGCTGCCAGCCTACTGGTGCGCCTGTAGCACACTGGCTTATCCCGTGACTTGCATGAAGCGTTTATACGGTGCTAGTAGCTGACATTCAGTAACTGGTTACCTTAACTGGCAATGTGTAAATCTGCCTTAAGGGTGGAATTCAAAAACTACACTAAAGCAACCCTCAACCTTAAGAACCCCATCCTTTAATTTAGAAATTTTTAAGATACTGTGCTAGCTGGATTTAGGGGTTGATGGGAGAAAAATGAGGGGATGCTCAACGGTAGTAATAGGTCCCCTCACATTTCGACTACCATTCCCTAAATATTGGCTAGCATAATAATTTAAAACTTTAAAAGTTGAAGGTTAGGGTTTCTCAAGCTTGGTTGCTTTAATGTGGTTTTTGAATTTTACCCTAAATTCCCATAAATGTATATGGGTAATTTTAGCACATAAGTTATTAAATATGAGGTGCGTCCACAAACTGAGATTCGTTTGCATTTTCTGCCGCCGCAGCGCCACGAATGTATTTTTCCCATACACGGTACTTGCCTTGACCCATTGAGAAGGAGTTGACGCCATTTCGGGTTAGTTGAATGTAGTGTACGCTTCGTGGTGATTGTTTGAAATGGCTAAGTTAATTAAAAATCCCACCCCTTGTAAGATTAAGTTTGTAATTCGTTTCCTCAATCCGAAGAAGTTTAACTCAGTCTACATTCATCAATAAATCTATGAGGTGTACGGAGAAAATAAAATGAGTGGGCGTCCACCATTTATCAATGATGAACTGGTTCGTTGAAGTTGAAGAAAAGGTTAAAGCAAGCCGTAGGTTTACAATTTCTGCTCTTTCTATGAAATTTTCCAAAATTTCAAGATGATTTCTTCATAAAATTGTTCGTGACAAACTGGGTTTTCGGAAAGTTTGTGCTCGTTGGGTGTCATGTTTACTGCGATGGGATTAGAGGACAATACAAAATAAGCGCCGAGGAATGCTCATCAACAGCATTGTTGTAATTCACGAAAACTTTGGCTGAGAACAATTAAACCACCCTCCATATAGCCCATACCTCGCTCTCAGTAACTTCAATCTTTTTTTGCACTGAAATCTAACCTTCGTGGTTAAGACTTGGTTGACATAACTGCTGACACCTTTTTATGAACAGGGATAGCTTGTGTCGCGCTATAGTAGGTGTCTACAAAATGGTGATAGTTATGTAGAAAACTAAGTTAAGGTTTAAAGATTTTTTCACAGTAAATTTTTGTACTGAACATGTGCTTGTTTTTTTGTCCTGTCAAACGGAGCTTAGTTTGTGGACGTACATACGATTTGGAGCGCTATCAACACTTCTTTAAAAAAATCGCCCTGAGAGCGAGGTAATTTTGGCATTCTGATGAGATTTCTAGTAGCCCCTGAAGACTTGCAATTACTGTCTTTTGCAATCGAATTTGTAAAATCAAAAACAAAAAAGTTTCTCTACTTCTAAAATATCGAATAGATTGTAATATTTACAACTTCCCAGTAATAAAAAATTATTTTCGAAACGCAAGCACTTTCTTCGAGGCTCTGGTATCCCTTTGAAGAGTTCTATTAATTGTCCATAAAAGTTCGGTCTCTAAGACTGGAAATGAAAAGTTATGAAACTCCAAAAATACGTCGAAATTTTTTGTCTCGACCAATGAAGTGTTATTTGTATCACTAGTTGAGCTACTGGTCGAACCGAAAGCGAGCCTGTAGAAATATGAGCCCTTACGAGATTTTTATACAGATTTGAATATAATTTGTTAAATAAGTATTACAATATCCAGTATTCATTTTAAAATGCCATCATTCTTTAACGAAGTATTCAATAGTTATGGCGTTGTTGTGCGCTTGTTAAATAGTTGCTAAGCAACAATAAATTTAGCAGCCAATGAAATATCGTTCGCGTTTTCTGACAAGTCTAAAAGGCAATCAGTTTGTATGCGATAACGATTATTCGAACATTAAGGATAGTGGACAGAGGCATACAAAATTCTTTTCTAAAATCCGAGAGTTCTTTCACAGCTAAGATAACCCCAGAAGTTCTATCGATTATTAGTCCATAATGAAGTCTTTCTAACACGCTGAAAATACAAAGTATCCGGGATATAAAGGCACTAATTTGACAGCAGATACATCTTGGTATGTGTGACAGAAAATGCTTTTAAACCATGTATCTAAATTGCATAGTTTCAGAAATATTAGCAATTAAAATTTTCAACCCGTCGCTGCTTTTAACTTGGCCTACCGTGTTCAACAAGAAATAACTGCCCGACTGTACATCCTTTCCATTTGGTATAATGCATACTTGACTTTTAAAAATGTTCTACGTTGTTAATTTAAATTCTGTGAAAGGAGTTAAAACTCAAATAGTAAATAGATTTCATACAAATTTGACAAAATTAAAACTTATCTCAATTTTATATACTTAACAAATAACTTTTCGATAATCATCCATAAATATTTATAATTAATAAGCGATAGTTTTTAGAAAAACCAAATTTAAGTAATTTAAATAAATATGTTCTACTACTTTTTATTAACACAGCCGGCGACCTTGACTGTAAAAAGTTCATTAATAGCAAATGTAACATAATATTTGTAAACACATGAAGTTGTATTTACAAAAATTTTTTTCATAGTAGGACCGTGTACATGTCCGTTAAATAATGCACCTTATATCCCGGACAGCTTGTCTATAATCGAAACATTTCAAGTTCTAAGTACTTTAACCAAAGTTCTGGCAGTTTTATAGATTACCCTTAATAACTAAATCACTGACATGGAAAATCAAAAAGTTCCTAAATAAAATGTTCCAATCGAAATCCTTCAAGCTATGACGAAGGTAAAGTGTTTTTCCGAACTCGACCTTGGACCTTATACTCGACGTGGCGATGGTAATTTAGGTCAAAAATCGAGACTGGCGCCACTTTATTAAGTTGAGATTTCATTTAAAGAATTGTAGAGTGAGGATCAGCGTAAAAAATCAATAACTTACGTTATGGTTTTCCCGTGACAGCTCGGTTATTCTAGCAATACATGAATCGATTTATTATTTAGTTTACACTGGCATCTTATCTGAAAGCTAGAGGTAAATGAAAGAATTTAAAATATAAACTGTCCATATAATGAAGGAAGATAAGAAATTGGTTACTACATAAATATGAAATATTCAACAATCATTCTTTGTGTCTTAAATGCTATGCTAATCAATAGATACATGATTAATAAACATGATAATCATGCTAAGTAACTAGCATGATTAACGCCTGTCAAATGAAGCGACTCAAGGTGGTAAATTTAAGTTGTAATCTTCCACAGCTGACGTCGGTATTTAATGCGGAATATACAGGTTGATGTTAACAGAATAAGCTAAAATGGTAATACCTTTACGTAGAAAATATATTTGGAGAGTTGCCAAAGCCCAGACTTGCGAGAGAAAGTATTTATTCCATGTAACGTACAAAAATGCGAAAGGAGGATGACAATCCTTAAATAATTCCTAGAAATGCTAATTTGGCACCACAGGTTCCTAAAAAAGTTAGCGTTTAATTTCCGTTTTATCGTTTTATCGTAATGATAAAACGGAGCATACTACTGGCATTAAAATGGATGTCTTCACTGATCGGAACCTTCGATATGAAAATTTCGCTTCCTACGCCAAGCCGACCAGAATCGCATTCCTGTCAAAACGAGATCTCAAGATTGACTTCTCAATATTTTTACAATGTTTCACATTTCTTGTGGTTGACATTGACTTTGAACGGATACAAAATTATTATCTTAATTACTGAGTTGTGACGAATTATTTGTAAGCTACTGATGGACATAAATTCTTTTAATTACACTGTTACAATTGCGACTTTTAAACTAAATTTGTTTGTTAGATAACATAATTATTTTAATATTTTTTTTCTTACATTTGAGTATTTACTTGATGTAAAAGATTTTCATTTTTTAATAAGGAACGAACGGTTAGTATTAATTATCAATACGGAAATATAAAATTAATCAATAGGATGATCTTAAAAAATGGATCGTTAACAGTTTATCCAAAAATATCGAGCATTATTACATACTAAAGCCTTAAAATCGAAAATTGAAAGGTTTTTGTTCGACGATATATAACGAATTATTCTTTAGAAGATTACAGTAACTTATTTCTATATTAGGCGACATATTTTGTCCATTTGTATCTACTAATTGAATTTAACAGACGTCAGGTATTTTATGACGACCTCGCCTTTATTTGCAACTTTAATAATTCTAGCTTGTGATGTAGCGGTACTGTCGAATGCAACATTGTTTACTTGATCTCCGGGTAGTCCTTAGCGAAGTTGAGTAGAGTTCGGCTAGTTAACAGAATTGATATTAATATGCGAGTACCTTTTTGCACTTATTACCGTGAATGTTAATGTTTTTTAGTATTTATCAGTATATTTTCGATCCACCGGTCCTGTGAGGTGTTTAGTAGGTGGGTGATGCAAAATTTGCAACCCAAGGTGGGACGGTGAGTGACAGGAACAGTATCGGCGCAAATTAGGAGGTGCGTGACAGAAAAGCTATCGGCGCGTGTTTTTCTTTTGAAAGTTTATAGTAACGGCTAAGGGTTGCCTAAATTACTTAAGCATGCAGACCAATATCTGTCGGTGGCTACGTTTGAAATGAACGCAATTATGTATGAATTAACTTTGTTGACTAAAATTTTTCCTTGTATATAAAGCTGTAATCGGTTTTACACTGATAATGCGATTAGTGGACAAACGTCTCTAATTACAAATTATATCCTAACAGCCAGAAATAATTTAATTATACATTTTGCAGCGGTTAATATATGAGCGGTGACTTTATACATCTTTAGATACTAAATTTAAGATATAAAATGCGATAATTATCCAGTAATTAATAAAAATATAGATTATCCCTATATTAATTATTCAAACCCTAAGATATTTCAATACGGGGTGCTACAGATGAACAGTAATTTATTTATAATAACAGAATTTATAGTTAAACATGCATTTCCTAATTATGCATGTAAAGTTATCCTGACGTCACAAATAATAAACGTCTTTCACTTCAAACATTCCATTTGCATGTTAAATGTTTTTTAACTGAAATTAAGTTAAAAAAATTTGGACGTAGTTTGGAATCCCTAATTAGAAAATTTCTATACATAATAATTATTAACGAGGTCGTAATTAAAACACGAAAATTAATTTTTAAATAAAAAATAAGTCAAAACACAGAAATTAATTTGCTAATGACGAATCCCGTTATAGTGATTATAATTAAAAATCGCAAATAGCCTAGTTAATTTTTTGATAAAATAAATTTGTCTATTTTTAAATATAATTAAAATTGTTGAGTTGTCGTCGTTTCATTTCGTTTGAACTGGTAATATTTATTTAGAAAAAAGGCCTAATTTTAATTAGCTTGACCTCAATAATCACATATATTAGCGCCAGCTAAGGCGTTAAGGAACTTTGAATAACCTTTCAGCGTATTCTATGTGATGTAATTCGGGGAAAAATTAATTTCTCCCCAGATTTTATAGTATACGTTTGCCGATAAAGCATTTTACTTCCTGTTACAAGGAATTTTCTTTATATTACCATCTAATCTAGAAAAATTAAGGACTGAATAAGTACTGATTTTGTGATGCAAAAACATTATTTTTAAAATGAATTTAGTTAATCAAAAATTTATTCATTACATTAAAAGGTAAGTGGAGGTGTACTACCCATTTTTGTTTATGACTGGGTGCAAATTATTACAGTTTTTTTCTTTCAATGATTGTAATATGACATAAATTTAATTTAATTTAATCCTAAAGAAATTTGCGTTAACTAATTGTCTATCGTTGGTCTGTTTGCAGTTAGTAACTTGTGGAATAAAAAGACAGACAATGAACTTTCGAATTAAATATAAAAATGCTAATAATTTTATGATAAAAGCTATTTCTAAGAATATGAGTGTTGACATCTGATATTATATTTTCCGGAAGAATATTCATTAAATTTGTTTGTATGAACGTAGGCATTGTCTTTTAGTTCTTAGTAAGTTAATATGAATTTTAAAGAAAATAATAAACAAACTGAAAGTATAAGCTACACGCAACCTGGCAGACAAAATGAAATGGTTTTAGTATAAAGCTGCAATTATAAAATTTTCCATCAAGAATTCCTGTTCGTCTTAGGCAAACAGTGTTCCAACTTTAAGCAGACTTTATTTCTCTTGTATTTTATATACAATCAGGTGGCCGTCCCATAGCTTTGGCATTTACCATATGTGTAGGATTCTCTCAATGTTCTAACGATTCAAACTGTATAGACTCCACTGAGAGGGTCGATATTAGGCCCTCTCGCGATCATAGGCCGTCTATACTCTAATGACAAATTCTATCGTGACAGATTTTCATAGTTATTCGATTTAGTATCTTTGTGTTAAATTAAAATGTAATTTAGTGTCGCATTTTCTTGACAACATTAAATTATTTGAATGATATTGCATTTCTAAAGGTTTCTAGCAGTTTGAAGTTATATATCTGTAACACAGGCGATTTGGCTGCTTAAAGTGATGGAAGCATTTTTAATATCAATGGAAAGCTCTGATGAATCATCTTCCTAAATGTTTTAATAGCAGTGTCAAAGAAAGTTTGCTTTAAAACTCTTACTCCAAGATATCATTTTATTAATACTATTTGTGTTTAGAACGTTTCTAAATTTAATTTCGAACATAAGGTAATATTTTACAATTATTGCTAACTATATTTTATTTATTCTCTTAAAGCAGTAAATTACTTAATTAAAATAATTTTCATAGAAATATGTTTTATTTAATAATTTTAATAACATTTTGTTTAAATACAAAAATTATTCTGAGGTTAACAAGACTATGTTAATAAAAACAATGGTGATAGTTTTTGTGGTATAAACATAGTATGAAAACGTTGAAATACTTTTATAATATAAATGTCACAGTATAAGTTGAGTGCACACATCTTAATCAAAATATACTTAATTGAAACGTAGTACATAATCAAAAAAATATCACACATTCACAGCTGATAATTTGTAATAAATGACAGCTGTTAATTTCGTATAGCTACCAACTGTTGCAAAATTGTAATAACTAAATGATTTAAGGAATCTTAGAAAATATGTACTAATATAGAAATTCACTTAGAATAGAATTAGCTTTTAGGGTAGGTAGGTTGACAACCCAATATTTATCAAAATAAACATCTGTATTTAATACAATTAATAAAATGAATTAATTTTTGGTTTAGTCTTTTATTCACAAAACTTAGCAATTAAGGTAGAGTGAAAACGTGGAATAAACGAATTCACGACAAATCTCTGACTAAAGAGCAAAGCTGTGGTTTAAAAAGTGACTCTTAAACGTCCATATCTGATACATAAATAAATCACCACAATAGTTTATAATTATTTTCAAAAGTTTTACTATAACTACTAATTATCCGTAATACACTCAAATGTTCACATTCTTTCAGTATATTGATAACTACGTAGTTGCAATTGTATAGCTGATACAGTTTCGATGCTGCACATGTCGCCTAAATCATTCCAAATTAAGATGTTCTCACTGATGTTTATTGCAGCCAATGTCTTCGTCAAATTCTTAAATTCAATAAAAATGTATAATTAATTAATGTCAATATTAATGGTTTTTACTTTATCTAAAGCATATAGTGCGGTCCAATAGTGACAAACTTAAAGACAATTGTTAATAGTTATTTCGAATGAGTTTACTAATTTTAAGTTCAAAATTGAATGTTGTAAAATTATTAAAGTTACTCCATTTGCATCTATTTATCAATCAGTTTCAGTAATGTTGTGAAACTGTTAGGTCCGTATTTATTTATAGTGTAAATTATATGTGACTGTAGGTATTTATTTTACCGAAAATGTTAGTTGCATTTGGAATTGTTACAAATAATTTAAATAGTTTTACAGAATAAGTCGTCCTGTTCCGACAAGTAGATAATGCTTATCAATGTTATGAAGTGGGATCGAAAGTCCGGATAGTTTTGCAAGATCCTGGAGGTTTGTCATTAATAGCGAGTCACAAATTAGCTAAGAATAAATCATAAAAGGACTAGTTTTTCTCGTGAATAACAAGCATCCGTAATTAACCAATAACAAATAAGATAACATAATTAGTTTATAGGATGCCACTGAATGGCAGTTTTATAAATTGTTGTTATAAATTATGAACGAAACCATGTAATATAAAATATAATTAAAGTTATTCAACCAAAGAGAGCGATTATTTACATCAAACCCACCCCGAATTAAGCTAACTACTTTAACTAAAACTCGCCATTTGCAAAGAATAGATGATTTCTGCGGCGTACCAACCTGGTCTTAAAATCGACCACAAAGATAGTCAGTTAAACAATTAAAATGCAATTTAAGGTTTCCTTTGAAATGAGGTATACATTTATAAAACGCTATGATTAAGAATTCAAAGTTAGGACTGCTAATAAATAAACCTGCCTTGTGTGATAACTTTAATATTAAACAATTTTTTAAATTTTCATCAAATTGAAAATACCGAAAGAAAAGATAGTATATCTTTAAACTAAAAGAGTAAACATTATAGGCAGCTCTGATAGAGATTGGCCATTTTGTCTAGTTGCTAAAACACGTTTAGATCTGCTCAAAATAAAAACAAATATTATTACTTAACTAATTACCTAAAACTGTGCTTTATCTAATTCAATTACTTAGGTACACTCGGGAATACTGGAAATGACGCGTTTTTGTAGTCTTCCTGTCGCAGAGCTATAGTCTAGATCCTTCATAACTAAAATATTAAGGATATTATACAACAGGAATATCAATTGTTCTAAGAAATGTAATAAGATATAAATAGATAAATGCAAATTTAATTTTGCACCAATGGTATTTTTATAAATTAACTATTTTTAAATGTTATTCTTTACGTAACTGATTATAAAATGAAAGATGTTTCACACTGATAATAAAAAATATCACTTAAAAATTAGGAAAACGTTAAGTACTGCATTGAGTACGCTTAATAAGTGCATCCAATTTGTTACAAAAAATATATCTCCAAGATGATTCATGCAATAGTTACTACTTCTTGATTTAATTATTTTAAGTAAATTGAATGTCTTGCATTTTTTTTATTTGCAATTGTATGTTTGTAAGTCATAAATGACCTCGGTAAATTTCAACTATGTATCGCAGAGTAAATAAAATATTTCAATATTAAATTACTCTGTTATTTATTTTGGCGAAGGCTTCCATATTTTATTCATTCTAGTTTTACACAGATAAAAGTTTTAATTCAAGATGTTCAATAATAAATAAATTATTAAAATTAGGAAAAACTGATTAGCATTGAAAATGTTTCTAATAAATTTTTTAATTTTAAAAATCTCGAAACAAGCTCTTTTCAAAATTTTTATTTTGCCAACAAATTAATAGAATAGTTACTTTGATGAGATCTACAACCTACAACAAAATTATAAATATATTTGTTACGAGAGTTTTTAAAATAAAATAAAGAATTACAGAGGCCACATTTTAGAAGGCTACGTGGATGAATTCAATTGTCTAGTAAATATTGCTTTGAAAAAATATCTTTTTAGGGTATGAACGTTTTTTTTAATATCAAACCTACTTGCTCAAAACCAGTTTAATTTGGCAGTTGCAAGTGTTTTATTATTAAGTAATACTTATTATGCGATTATTAAATTTCAGTTCCGAGCTTAGCTTATACACACGTACGCTAACCAAAGCCAATACATGCCTGGGAACTGAAACTTAAATGATCTCATGGTAATAATATAAAATACAATGTTTATTAAACAACTTAACTTATCCATTTAACCCTTAAAATATGGCTTCTGTAATTCTTTACATTATTTTAAAAATCATATTCCAAGAAGCAAACGAAAATTGAAGGCAATAATAAATACGCAAGTCTATAATAGTCTCACCATAATAAAAGAAAATAATAATTTGAGCTAATATTAAATTTGTATTTCTATATTAATATCATATTAGATTTTTTAGAATATTAAACTTTGAGATTCCTGCTGTATAATTAACTAAGTATTTTAAATTTATAACGCTATGGTAGCAAAAACTGCCTAAATGCGTCATTTTCAGTATCTCTGATTGTACATACATTGTTGTGACGAATAAGTTGAAATATTCAAGGGATTTTGACTTATACCGAGCTGTGTGTAAAATAAGTTGTCCGAAGCAATGTTTGAAGCATAAGCATTTCGGCTTACCAAAATAAAGATAGTGGAGCCTTAACACTTTTAAAACCTTTGTCGCGGTTTAAATTAGAAAATGTTCCGTTTATTACGATTTGTACTTTAGAATTTTCTGTACGAACCTCGTATATACGTTTTACAAATTTTTAGAGTATAATTTTTGTGAATGATATTTATATCATAAAGTTAAAGCGTTATTTTTATCTGTAAATTTCTTTCAATCCTTTCATATATTCTTTTGCCACTAAATAAAATTCAGAGAAGCGTGAATTTAATTATTTATTAATATACTTTTGGGAAACTATGTTTTTAAATTTCATTACTAATAATCTTTTGTATTCTATCGAATTAAATTCGATTGAAATTTTATTGTCATTCGTTTGTGTTTCAAAACCTTTAAAACCGTTTTGTCTATCAGTTTTGTGCCACAGATGTGTATTCTTTAACGTTAGCACTTACTTTTCAGTCTAATTTCTGTTTTGTGAGCTAACTCTTAGTTTCTTGTTTAACAGACATATGTTGAATCGGATAGGTATTTGCATTGTCTTTAATGACTTGTTAGTAATTGCAGTTTGTATTTAATTAGTTCAGCTTTTGGTGTCTTTTGCTACTGTTTTTGGCAATCAAGATGTGCTTCATTTCCAGTCGTTGAACCACGTAACAGCGGCATTAAAGGTCGTAATCTTTATATTTTCTAATTATGCCGTTACTGCTTTCGTCTACTTATTAAAAAAAATCGGAACATGAATCCATACTTCGAAATGGGTTTAGAAGACGTTCGCCCGTAATCCTTATCTCACACCAGCTCCATAGTTTTTTTGCCTAATGCACTTTGATTTATCTATTCGCTAGTTCTGCAACACACTAAATTAAAATAACATATATCGCTAGACATTCGTCTTGGTGTGCTGTAAATACTTTTCACTGTTTTAATAATTTGTTCTACTTAACTCTATGAAATATTTAACTCATAAATTTTGTTTTTAAGGTAACGCCGTCTAGTAAATATTGAAATTAATTCTATTGATTATTAATGCAACGGTAGGGTTAATACTGTCGAGAATTATTTTGTGATCTTACACTATTTTGCAATACCTCTTAAATTAGTAATTTAATGTCCAAGATTTAGTGGACTTATATACAGCCACTTTTCTCGAGAAAATAACTGTTGCTTATTGGGGCCCTCATCCCGATTACGTTATAACAGTTGGTTTATCTTTTGTGTTTAGATAGTGTTGCATAACACAGTAATGTATTTGTGTAGCTCTTAAATTCATACTCTGAACTAGCTCACGTTTGTGAAAGACGAAGTTACTGTTTCGGCTGCAGGTGTTGATAGTTAAAATACTTTTATTAGATTTAAATTTTGCTTTGAGTAATATCCCAGCAGGGCCTATATTTGTGCTAGTCTTCAACCGGCAAAACGGCAATGTAATTAACCATTTGTTTAATGTATGCATTCCTAAGGGAACATACGAGTAAAATACTTTTATTAGATTTAAGTTTTGCTATGAGTAACGTCCTAGCAGGGATTATATTTATGTTAGCCTTAAACCGGCAAAAAAGCACCGTAACTAATCATTTGTTTGATGTACGCATCCCTAAGGGGATATAAACTACTGTTATTTACTTTTTTTTATTGTTATGTCATTGAGTATATAATTTTGCCGCTTATTGGTGGAATAAATAAATCTATTATTTTGCACATTAATTTTCAACGACTAACCATACCTTTTTTTCCTTCAGCTAGGCACAACAGCTTGCGACTGGATGAGTTCTAAAGGTAGGATTTAAGGTAAAGTGATTAAGACACGTACCTTGTCGTTCAGGCATGTATTGCTCCTGTGTCTCTTGCGAACGACTGCCGCCCAACTTTTTTTCTCTTTGCTCTAGATTTATGTGGAGTACATTATGCTGATCTCGACCCCTCTCCGACATCACATGATCTAGCTGGTACACCCATTGGTACGACAAGATCAGATGCGATCTGTTACTTTTTATTTTATTTACTTTGCTCCATCTTAACGTCGTACTTTTTACATTTACATTAAAAAATAATAATCATCGTGGTTGTTATGCTACACTCTCTAACAAAGTTTTGCTTTATCCATTTAGTAATTGTAAGGTTTTTCAAAACTTATAATGCGCGTGAGACTTATTTTAACCTCTAAACTTCACTCCATATTAAACAAAATGAGCTTATTATATCTTCAACATTTTGCTAGGGTTTTCACCTTTTTCGTAAATTTTATACAGCGCCATTACTTAAGGTTTGAGTGCCTAAAAATTAAGAATTAAAACCTAGCTATATGATAAAGACTGATTGTAGATTTAGGACACTATCAAATATCAACAGCAGTTTGAAATTAATTTTAAATAATGTGCTTAAGATGTTATTGCACCCGGATGTTTAATCTGTTCAATTTATGATTGTTTTATAAATAAATGGTTCAGGAACACCAATCAAAAAAAGGTGAATTTAAATATTTAAACGTTAAAAATCTAAGAGAAATACATATATACACTTGATTATTTAAATGAAGCTGTGAATGTAAGATATGAAAGCAATTTTTAAATAACAAAAATATATTGTAGTAATATGACTTGCACAATTTACGAAATGCTCATATATTTATTAAATGAACAGCAATTCTATTACGATTCCATTATTCGTCATCAACAATAATTCTAATTAACTTACTTCAAAAGACTTCAGTAATTTTTATAGATACGAATTTATAAATATTATTATGATGTACAGTGGCGATGAAAGGGAGAATGTGGGGGTCTGCAGCCGTGAGGATTGAAAGAAATGAAAGGGATATGCATCTCCTTCGATCATACAAATTTTAAAATTTGGGAGTCTTGATCGGGGGTTTCCACAATATGAAGTACGGAGCCCATTTTGACTGCTGACACCACTGACGTTACAATCAACATCACTTTATCAGCTTATTTGTTAAAATTAAATGATTAGACGAATATTTAATTATTTAATTAATTAGACGAAGCAGTAAACAATAGACAAACAAGAAGTGTTTGATGGCATTTTGTAATTGGGTAAACGCCAATGTAATTTAATGAGAAGCTACACCTACTGAACCCTTCATAATTGAACTAACGTGTTCGTTACTAAGTAATAATAATAATAATAAAAGATAAGAAATTATAATTGTACTAAAACCATTAAAAATAATTATTTGGTAGTAAACCTATTAAATAACTAAAAGAGGGTTTTATAATACTTTCACTACAATCAATAATCATTACATTAAAATAATAACAATGCTTTCAGTGGCTTCTCCACACACAATATAATTAGAATACAAGTGTAATTAGGTTTTAACGTAAAAAAATAAAAACATGTATTTGGTTTTTATTATAAAAGTTTCTGTTTGCATTATTGATTTACCCAGTGAAAGAGATTGGCAGTGCGCCATAATTTTATGGGCTGTTGTTACTACACTGTTTACCTAAATCATTATGAGTTTTGCTTGATCTTTATCTGAATGAATAGATGAAATTTTTATAGATTTGCTAAGTATAATCGTTTTAAATTTTTATACAACTTTGCACGCATTTAAGTCTAAAATGTATTACAAATTGCAGTGAAAGCTATAAAATTTATATTTGTAATACGAGGGGTTATCAATTAATAATCTACCTTGGCATGAAAATAAATTAATATTACAGCAAACGTAATTGTATCGTAATGCACTATGTTTTGATGGTTATTTTATCATATTTCATCCATTCAGTACAAACCATTGCTGTCTTGTGTGTTATTTTGCCATTAAAACTGAGTTTATTTGAATTTGAAAATGTAAGCGTAACAAAATGCGTAACTGTGGAAAACGACGCGTCGAAAATTATGAGAATGATGAGAATAAATTACTGGTCAAACAATTACGCTAGATCAGAACACCCTAAAACTACAATGATGGTCCTCGAAAGGCAAGGCGTTAGTTAGATGGGTTCGAAAATTTTTGATTATTGAACCAAAAAATTTTCGTCAAGAAATTTCTTCAAGGGATTTAGATTTCTCGAAAGATCTAGTAACCTGGAATCCTTACATCATCAATCAATACAGTGAGTCAATAGGGGTTCGCTGTCTCTAAAAGAAGACGAACACGTGCGTCTGTAGGAAAAGGTGTGGCAACGGGTTTATGAAACCATTAGGGGGCATATTAACTGATTACATGATGAAAAGTACATAATAACCGCCAATGCTATACAGGAAAAACGCCCAACTTTGTTGAAAAAAGTGGGTCTGACTTTTCACCAAAATACAAAAGTAGATAAGGAATGACCTATTTAAACTTTAATGCGGACATAGGAATTCGTTGCTCTAAATGATTTAGCGTATAGCCCCGATATGCTCCACGAACAGTTTTTGTTCAGAAAGTTACAGAGAAACCTACGAGGACGGTAGTCTTCTTCTGATGAAGTGATACAGTCGGTTGCTAGCAGTTACTTTGCTGAATAAGAAATATTGTAACTCCCGGAAAAGTGGCGCTGTACCTATCCTAGGTAGATTATTAATCTAGCATTTTTGTTGATAATTGAACATTGAAGATGATGAAATATATTTTTTGCACTTCCGGGACTAAAACGCCACATTTAGTCATTTGTTTCCATGACTAAAGCGACACTTTTAATCTCGAGGGATTAAAATTTTAGTTTAGTTCCAAGGAATATGAAATAAATGTAATCCCTCATAAACCAAGTAAATCTATAGCAATAATACAGCGATTCGCAAATAAAATTTAAATAGCATTTGCCGTGAAGCATACGTTGATAAATCAAATGAACTGACAATATCAAGATCATGCAATCTCTTTTTAAATTTTTTGAGAGTGCAAAAAATAATGTATATATCTCAAGATTAAAGTGATGTTTAATCCCCGGAGAGATTATTTTTCTCGCTGTCGCTCGACAAATAAATTTTCTCTCTCGGAATTAAAAGAGAAACTTTAGTCCCGTGGTATATCATATTTTATTATGTGCTTGTAGAATTTGAAAAGTTTGATCCTCATCTTCAAAATAACTTCGTAGTCTACCAACATATCGCATTGAAATTTGATGAAGACTAAAATGCTTTTACAGCCTAAAATGCTTCTAAAAGGTACATTAAGTGATTTGAAACATTTATATAATTTTGCGATTCTCTCATTCATTGCACGTAGATGAGCGTTCTTGTTTCAATTTATTAGAGGGCATTCTTTTCGGAAAAAGTAAACACAAATAACAAGCTGTGCGATTTTATCCATCTACAGCAAATTTCGGAATTTAAAGAATGATCTACATAATAAAATTATTTCTTTAAAATTGATTTAGTCACAATTTATTATTACTTGCATTAATTCTAACCTTAAAACTCTATGACAAGAATTTTAGGACACTGCAGAATGTCCCATGAATTTGCGTTAGGTAATTCATTTTATTGCCTTGAGATCAGTAGCTTCCGGAAGTGGGAGTGCATCAGCAATTATAGCCGAATCTACCGCGCCTAACTCACACATTTGATACCCATCAAACAAAGTTAAGGCGTCAGTCTAAACTGACAATAACGATCAGGATCTAAGGACGTTCTACCTAATTGGAGAGAGGAAAGAAATTTAAGAAAAAAGCAAAACAATAATATTAATTCCATCTGGATAACGAAATTGATACAACAGCAATAATGCATATCACAAGCAAAATTTAATGAACGTGCATTCGAGGTTAAGCCTAACAAAATAAAATATGTATCTGAAACGGACCTGGGCTAAAAATTCTACGATCATACTTGCACGTTCATTTAAGTGGCTTGACTACCAGCAATGTGTTATGCGGCAGTATCATTTACACAAATTAACTAGCACACCTAATTAGATTAAGTCGACTTAAGACAGGTAGATTTCTCGAGAAAAGCGTCATTCAATTAACTCAAAAATCTAAGATGAAGGTGCTAATAATAATTCTTATGTTATAAACATCAAAGTATAGACGTACTATACTGTAATGGTGAAGTTATTCTAAAGGAAACCCATATAATTAGACGATTTTAGTTCACATAAATCGGAATATCATTAATGCTAGTATACTATTTATTTTTAACTTAAATATGATAAAAGTCGAATTGGATGTGAAAATGACAGAATGACGTAGGTCGTAGCTGATATGTTAGTGCATAATACAGCGGTCTTAAAGACATACTGTTTCAAAAATTTGCATACTACGTGAACGGTTTTGTAAAAATAACATTCTAGATAGTTTTATATATAAATTTTACCAAAATTTCTTCAAGGTATTTACAATTTAAAACAGAGGGAGGGGTATTTGTCGGGCCTAATACTGGCGTAACAGATTTGCGATAAATTAAGTAAGCAATACAATAAATTAATTAACAACCCACATAAGTATTCATTCAATAAATCATCGCAAATAGTAAAAATTTCACGTAGTACTGCAAGTCCTTTATGAAATTGATTCGAAAAGCAATTCTTATTATGAAAATTAATCTATTTAACTAAGCTTTTATTAATAAATAATTAATTTGCTTTAACTCGCTCGTACTATAAAATTGATTTTTCTTTTTATTTTCTAAATTATTTACTTATCCATGTAATACGACTTTTTTTAAATTTTTACGTATATATTTTTAAAATGAATTAATTCGCCGATTTAATTTTATACAATTAGTTTGATAAATATTGCATGTCATTTCAAAATTAGTTATAATTATTATAATGAATCGTTACACCCTTGAAATTTAATAAATTAATGTTTATGAACAACCGAATATGGATATTTAGAGTTGACCTTTGTTCATTTGTACACGCAATACTAAAGCTAAGGTTTAAATTCTTCATTTTAAAATACAGCTTTAGAAATCTTATTTAAAGATGTAAGGCATCCATGATTTTGGGTGCATTCCATGTTTATTTATTTAAATATTCTAATTCTTTTGGTAAGTGTTGCTAGGTAATTATTTCTTTGTGCAATTTTTTTTAGATAAACGAGGTATGATTACTCACATACTTAGTATTATGGGGGGGGGGGATGCGATAAAGAATTTTCTCTCATTTAGATGGTTCGGTTAATCTGTTTTAAACTTGGATAATGTCTAAAAAATAACCCATAAAATGTTATACGTAGTTTTGGAAATACGACAGTAACCCTAAACACTGTGTACAAGGTTTGATCGCTTTCGATAACGATTTGAATCGATTGATGGCGAAAAAGATCTGGAAGTCCTTCAATTGTATGTCCAGACCAAATATTACAAATGAAACACATGGTTCGATTAAATAGAGGATTGATTATTCGGCACATCCCATTTGGTTCAATGCACAAGTGAAAAGTTTATTTCGCGCATTTTGACACCAGATAAAAAACCAAAATTGATGCTTATTTCGTTAGAATAGCGTAATCGTATAACTTCGGATCTTACCTGTTTCAAGTGTTATAAGCATGATGAAGCTTGGATCTATGATTGTAATCCTGAAACCAAGAATCCGGAAAATATGCCAGTCGAATTTCTGTATCGATATTGATTGTCTTTTTTTTCGATTTGGAACGGCTACCGAATCATTGACTAAATGATGTTTGTCGAAATATGCGCATTGTTTCTTATCTGGCAGTTCATGTCAGTTGCCTGCAACTGTTGCTTGATTTAGACTTTTGAAATATCTGGCTATTTCCAAAATTGGAAATGACAATGAAGGGACAACCATTCAATAGAACATAATAAAGCGGTTGTGACAGACCATAAAGTCGTTATAAAAAGTGGGATAAACTTTGGAAATAGTGTATGGCAAGCTAAAGGGGCTAGGTAGATACATTCAAGTGGCAAAAATGGTTTATCATAGTAAGGTGTAGATTACCTAGATACACTCAAGTGGCAAAATGGTTTATCACAGTAAGGTGTAAATTGCCTGCACAACCTGTGTTGAAGTTTGCATACGTCCCCGCCAGAAATATAAGAGGAGGTAGGACATGATTACATCCTAAATTGCAGTGCTAAACAGATTGGATGCATTCAGAGATGCACATTACCTGTTTAAACCCAATAGGTAACTTTTGATATTATTTTAGGTTAGGCTTGGTTTCATAACTAAATTTTTTCTGAATCAAGAGTATCTAAATTAAATTAGACATACTAAACTATATTTAAGAAAATAAGTTCAAAATGTGAATATTTCACTAAAAACAAGAATAACAATTGTGACGGTCGATCTTCGCTCCGTGTGATTTTTGTGGCACTAATGAAATTTACTTTATTAACTGTATTAATTGCGTAGGCTCGATACTAGTTTCAGGATTTATCTCAATATTTTAGCGCTATTTTATTTTGTTTTAAGTTTGGCGGTACGTATGTTACGCCCATGCTTGGCGTTATCTTTCCAAAATTATAATAAAAAACTTCGTTTCTGATGAAATTCTTTATTTAGCTATAAATATTTAATTCTTAGGATACCTTCAAATATTTCGAATTTTTAACCAATTCTTTAATTAACCAATGTTTTACATAAATAGCATTTCTTGTTATTAATTTTAAGACTGATACGCGCAATCCTGCGAAATCAAGGTTTTGGCAATTGTGTCTTGCGCCTTACCCCCCTATCCGGATACTTTAGCTTGAATTTAACAGTTCACTGGTGAACAAGCATATAAGTTACTTTCAGTGCGTTAAAACTCATTGTTAAAATGGGGTAAATTATGTAATTGCTCTTTGAGATTCGCTGTCTAATTTAATCGTCTTCACTTTATAGTTTTTTTGCTCCTCTGCATTCCTTTCAAGCTCTTCGGATATGGTGGTTCAATGGGCTTCCTTAGCTGATCGACCCGGTGATTGGTTTTGTCGCCTACGAGGGAACCTTATTGCTGTGTAGTAGTTTGCACCAGGGAATGTTGATTTCCATATGATCTTATCTGACTTGTCCATCTCGTTCCGACTTTACTAGAATGCTAACATCTCTCTGCACCACTTTATCTTTCTTGAGCTCAGTCCGTCCCTAATTGTAGAACAAATGGTATTATTTCTTTAGTTCCCTTCAAAATTTAATTGATTGAAAAAGAGAATGTTACTGTTGGGATAAAGTCTAGCCAACATCAACTACTGGCCTTATTTAAATTTTTATTAACCAGTTGAAGTTTAAAATGTTATTTTACATTGTCACAAATTTATGATTTCAAAATTATATTTAAATTAATGATTTAATTTAACTACTTTCCATTGATTGTTTAAAATTAAAATAATCTCATTTTAAATAAACATATTTTATGTATCAATGACCAAAGAAATTGCGCTGTACTTAAAATACTACTTTATGATATGATTGTAATATTGAATGTATAAAAGGGTAACTGAATTTGCTTTAATTACACTACCCTCAATGATTCGTTATGAACAAAAAAATACCGCCCTAATGTTAGTTGCAACTAGAAATTTATCAGGCTGTCATTTATCAAGATGAACTTTATTTCGCTTGAACAATCTAAATAAGACAATAAGTGATTAGAATCTTGTGAAGATTTATCCTAAATTTCTTTAATATTCAAATGTTCATTTTATTTCTTAAAACAATTTAGAATTTAATTCTTATTATAATAACTTGCTTTGAAGTTACCATGACCTCATCTGCCTAACAAATGTGGGTTATCCATGTGAACACGCTTGTTGGAACAAAATACCAAGACTTGATTTTTGTAATTTAACAACCGCTTTTTACTTTCTCTCACGTATATGAAATATACTATAGAGAAAGTCATGTTTTCGGTCCAAATTTTCGATGCCCAGTTTTTAGCGGAAATATACGTTTTCAGGTCCCCTGAGTACGAAAAACATGTTTTTGGAAATTGGTCTGTGTGTGTGTACATGTGTGTGTGTGTGTGTGTGTGTGTGTGTGTGTGTGTGTGTGTGTGTGTGTGTGTGTACGTAGTTATCAAAATATCTCAAAAACCA
>JAHWXV010339660.1:0-14270 GCA_024586415.1 Phrixothrix hirtus
CATCGTAGAGCACCGACTGACAAAATTTTTCGCAGACTTGAAACTCAGTTAAGAGAAAATTGACCTCCTACTAAAAGACCTAGACAAAGAATTGCCACAAATGAGCAGAATGAAACAGCAGTTATCCGAGTGTAACGGAAGATCCCCATATAAGCCAAAATTCGATTGCTGGTAATCATGAAATAAACCAGTCTTCAGTAAGTAAAATTTTACGTGCACATAAATTTCATCCATACCATGTAACACTAGTACAAGAACTGAAAGATCCTGATTTTGATAAACGATTAGAATTTCATAATTTTATACTTCAAAAAGTTCAAGACGATCCTGATTTTTTAAGCAAGTGTATGTTTTCAGATGAAGCAACATTTGCAAATAACGGTTGCATTAATATGCATAATTCTCATTATTACGCCCAAGAAAATCCAAAGTGGACGCGAGTAGTACACTTTCAAACAATTTATTCCCCAAATTTTTGGTGTGCAATTTTAGGAGAGCGTATTATTGGGCCGTACTTCTTTCCAAGGGTGTTAAATGGAAAAATGTTTTTAAATTTTTTGCAAAACAAGTTACCGTTATTGCTGGAAGATGTGGATCTTCATATATGCCAAAATTTGTAGTTCCAATTAGATGGTGCAGCACCTCATTTCCATCAAAACGACCGGCAATTTTTATCAACTGAATTTGAAAATAGATGGATAGGAAGGGGTTCGGTTAATCCATGGCCGCCACGAAGTCCCGATATCAGTACTTTAGATTTTTTCCTTTGGGGTATGCTAAAACATCAAGTGTTTTTAACTCCGCTTGCTAATGTTGATGATTAAAGGAAATGATTGGAGAATCGTTAAGGTCAATAATACCAGAAAAATTACGGCGTGTACAAGAATTGTTTTTAGACATAACTGCAGCCTGCGTAAGAGTCAGAGGTCGACATTTTGAGCAAAATTTACATTAGGTTTTATTTAATAGATAATTAACATTTTTTTAATTTTTTCCAGTTAATTTCGTTTTCATTGTATATCCTGCTATTTTATGCTTTATTAAAAAAATTAACAAAGGTGAATACCAATTTTACTACTAGTTCATTATACTCGTAGTAGTTTAAATATTACAATTTAATTATTGACAGTTGGAAATATGACAAATTAAGTATATATATTTTTGTATTGGAATACCAACCTATGAAAGTGTAAATTGAGTTGCTTATTTGGGACATTCAGGGTCGTCATTACTCAGTAATAGCCCTGTATACGCTACATTCAAAGAAATGCATAATAGATAGGGGGTATCAATGTGATTGTGAAGTGACATCACATGTCGACCATCCTAGCTTGGGCTCTAGGTTCCACTTGTGCAATATTAAATTAATCATCCTTAAGGGAGAGCTTACTTTCCTTAACTTCTCGTGGCGAAAGCGATTACTTATTAATTTAGTCTATCGTCACATTGGTATTATAATGTTGTATGTAACAAATATTATGTTTTGGGTTACAGGGGTTTAAAAATTACATGTCCTGAAATAAATTAATTTAATTATTGGCGAAAGTTCCTTTGAATGATGTCGAATCATCAGATTTTGGCATATTTTTTCTCTTACTTGTTATTGCAAATTCCTCGACCATATATGATGTCTTGTATTGAATTTCAAAGAAAGGTTTTTTATAAATTAAAAGTTTAATCTGACTGTAGGGAATAACTGCAAAATTTAGTTGAACAGCTTTACTCAGAATCACTTTGTATCATCTGAATGATTTTATACGGCTTTTTTCTATTTACAAGCAAAAGTAACCGAAGCAAGTCAACAGGGGAAAAGTATTCTGCCTTACTCAGAACTTTTTCAATATTTCAATGCACAGCATCTATTTCTTGAACTGCAAAGTGTCCTACTGTTGAATTTTTCATGGCGACTTATTGTAGTTTATTTGAACCATCAGTAATTAATGAATAAATAGCAAACTACGGCTTTAGAGGACACAACTGTCACCCCATAAGGTTAGTTCAGTTAAATCGCGATGGTCAGACAAAACCTTTTGTAAAATTTGTCGCAACGTACTAGCAATGTCATTTCTTTTTAACTCCATTAATGCATTGGTCTACCGTACACACTAAACCTGCTTAGTTGTAGAAAGACGTGCAGTCAATTTATAAACTGAAAATTTGGACTTGTAATAAAATTGTTCTATTTCAGCTCTAGGGCATCTAAGTACATTTTGTAAATCAAAGCACAATACGGCTTTAGACTTATTTTCTCTGTCGCGTTTCCTTTCTTCCCTCGTGGCTTTTCTTTGGGAGTGCTTTTCAAACAATACCTTTCTCGTTTGTAACTCGATCTCCTTTTTTCATCAGTCCCATTTCTTCGCAAATATTATAGCGGCCCTTTTTGAGTTTATGGAAGTACATATTGAAGTTATTGGAAAAAATGGATCGATACATACTTTCTTATGCTGGAATTACCTCTAATTCGTTCATTTTTCTCACATACAAATCATACATGTTTTAATTGAAAGATCGGAATCTAGATATTGCCGGTTGGTGGAAGATCTATAATAATGAGGATCGACGATAGGGAATAAATTTATATACTCCATTACGAGTTTCTTATTTTCTTCAGATAGTGATCTCTTCTGATGTATTGCCATAGTGTAATGTTTGGGGATATTACTTGTTCTGGATTTTTTATCATAAGCCTTGTAAATTGGTCCCTGACTAATGGAAAGGGTACCAGAATAGAAAGTTTTGCAAACGTGTACCTTTCTACCATTAATAATAAAATAATATTTATAAGTAGCCTTTCTTCTAGAGTTTTCTTTATTTTTATTTTTTCTTCTTCGGTCTAATTCCATATTTTCGGACGTCGACAGTAAACAGTCTTTTTTCTCCTATATTCGCTAATGAATAGTAATCTCGAAATATTTTGGTTCTTTTATGTTCCGGTATACCTTCGTTGCATTTCAAATAATAACCTTTCACGCAGTCTTTTTACTTTTTAATTTTTCTAGCTGGGATAAGCTTCTTTCGTGAGGATAATATACTTCTCCCCACGATTATAATTTACTTTTCTAATATTACATGCCCATACAGATGGACCTCGTTTTCGTTTGCGAATTTTTTTAATAGTTTCTGGGTGATTTAGATCTGTCACTGTTAAAGTTCTATTAACTATGTCACCTTCATCACTGTTATCTTTCCCCTCGTTAATAAAACTAAAAACAATTAGAATTTAAAATTAAAAACTTTTGTAAATTGTATTGCGTTACTTTGTTTCAACATTAATTGAGTACTCTGTAGAAGTATTACTATCTGAAGACCTTTCCTTATTATAGACTTTTGTTCTTTTTGTACAACAAACAAAGTATTTTATAAATGAGTAGGAAAAGTAGACGGTAACGCTACCCTCTAGTTTGTGGAATGTATTCCTTGTTTTTATCAAAATTATAGTCATCCCAGTTTTCCTCATCCTGTGCGATAGTTGTCAACATTAGCACTAGCTAGCTTTACTGTATTTCCTTCTTCAACAATTAAACCACTAATAACAATTATAAAGGAATTAGTAAAAGTATGAAAATATTCTGAAGGTTTATTTAAACGGATTAAGCTCTTGCTAATTAGTAATGTTGTAGTCAACACAGGAAACAGATTCTTCATAATATAGAAATTAAAACACAAAATTAGGTATGTATACATTAATACAAAATATTTTAAATTAAACTTTACATCCTGCATTTCTTCACTTATTTATTATGTTCTTTTAAAATATTTTATAAATGTGTTAACACACTCAAAAATAGACTTTCGTTTCAATTACAGCTGTTGATGCAAATTCATTATTTAAGCATCTAACGAATAATACTTAAAGCTATATCATTCGAATTGTACTATGTAATGCAATGGATTGTTATTTAAAGAAAATTGTAACTTCTTTATGCATTCTTATCTAATACTATTCTCATTTTCATCTAAATTAGTGAACCATTCGAAAAATTTATCACTATAAACACTGATTTTTACTTGTTTATGCAAAGTTGTGGTTGTCTATTATGCACCTTGAACTCAGCTGAACAAAATTTGTAGGCTATAACAATCAACTTTAACAAATTAAAGATAACAAAGTTGTATGTTAAACATACACCCATGCATTTTAAATTGTATGTAAAACATACAACATTGTAAAAGCAAAGGTGAAATTATAAAACATACAACTATGTTTGCTGACGATTTTCTGCTTTTCTAGGCATCGCACCATCTGCTAGCAGGAACCAAAATGAAGCTATTGTAACATGCAACACTATTATACGAAAATCTTAGGAAGTGCTAAAATTGTAACATGCGACTCTATATTAAATTGTTTTTAACAAGTTTATGTATATTAAGGTTATTATTTGTTAGTAAGCGTTCCAAATTGTAAACAGACTGGTGTGTTTTAATTATTGCTAGCCAAGTTATAATTCATAATGTTATTAATACCTGCTACAATGGAACCATTAAGATGCATGTGTATTAATCCATGGGTTGAATAAGGGCAAGGGTATATTTTCTCGAAAACAAAGCGAGATACGTTAAAAATTCGAGCGACAAGAAAGGTGTATTTATAATCGCCCTATCGAAAAAATATCAAATTTACAATAACCATTTCATTAATATTAAATAAAATGCATTCGCAAACGCTCCTCCAATAAATAAGGTAAATTTAGTGACACAAAAATTAGTTCCTGTTATTAGAAAAGTACATAAAATACATTTACTAGAAATGCAAAAACGTAAGTAAAAAATTCCAAGCTTTAGTTTATTTTTATTATTGCCATATCGTAATAGATACTAAAATAATTTTGTATAATTAAAATTGTTTTAGTAGTCGTAATTAATGTGTCTCGTTTGTGATTTTTAAAAATTAAATTTTATTTACCATAGCTTTAACTTCATTATGAAGGCTTAATATTAATCTATGTGATGAATGAGCAGCAATTGAAAATTGTCTTTGCAATAAACTCTGTGTGTCGATTTCTCGATCTGGGTAAACACCGTTGATTTTAAATGATAATTACTGTAAGTACTTTTATTATGAATTTCATCAAGGGTTAGAGGGTGCGAGACATAAAAACGTTACCACATAGGAACGCATATTATCACGAATGTATGCAAGAAAAATTGTTACCAATTATGAATATAAAATTTTTTATAAACCACTAATAATAAGATTGGAATTAAATGAAGGGGATAAATATAGGCAGATCAATAAATCAAGCATATATAAGTATACGGTAAACCTAACAATGTCTTATATTAACAAAATGTCATTAAGTTTACTGCAGCGGGGTTTATATAAGTTTAACTCTACGATATTTTAAGCGGGACTGTTATTTATGAGGCAGCGTGGTAGGGGTTGTTTAAAGTAAAAGTATTTAATCTTGTAGCAAATTGATGGTTGCACAATAATTATGTTATGGAACACGGCACGAAATGGATTTATTTTATGTTGTAATTAATGCAATTGGGATTTTATTTGTAATGGCATTATTGGTAAGAAACAACAGAAACGACATGAGGTGGTGTTACTGTCAACACCTCAACGAGAAGAGAGAATTGGGGTCGTGTTAATACTTTCAATACCCACACGAGAATGACAATGGTTGCAGCTTTAAATGCAACGAAAGTGGGGGGTCATGAATAGCGGAGTTTAGTAAGAATTAAAATACTATGTTTTTTGGAAGCGTTCAAGAAAAATGTACAAAGTTAAAAAATGCAAATTAGAAATATGTAAATATATAAATAGAGTCAAAATATAAATTAAATATACACAGTTGGCGCAAACAATAAGCTTATTTGTAAAGTTGTTTATGAAGGGTTGGTGCACAGAATTGTTGGAATCAGAATCAATGAACACTGAATTCAATAAGACCAACTTTACTGCTCCCAATAATGATCATGGATTTAATTTCAAAATTAATTGTGAAATATCATTTGAATAATTCTAATACAAACATCTAATAAACATAATAAATCTTCCTGAATTGAAATAGTTAATTCCACAATATATTATTTTAGTATAATCACAAAGCTAATAAATTTCATTGATTTTGATTCACAGCTTTTTCTACCCAGCACTATATAATTTTCTACTTCATTTATTGTGACAACGCCGTTATAATACTAAACTTCACATATTTTTTATACGAGTTTGTGCTATTATTCAGCAAACCTGACTTTCTGTGTCTTCTACTTTAAGCCTAAAATTAGTGAGTTTGTTATTTAAAGCGAAACATAAAATATGTATATTACCTCCTTTAGGGTTAAAGTCTCGCTAAATTTAATTTGGACTTGCTTTAACCTTAATTGTTATTTCAATTTTGCAGCCTCAATTATGAACATTCATGGTTTCATTTTGGCCCCAGTGTTATTATAATTCATGTTTTTGTACATCATAGGTTACAGCAAATAATTACTACTACTACATAGCAGTTGTTATGACTTGCTGTCCAAATTTAAGGCGAGATTACTAGTTTATTTTGGAATAACGTAATCTAAAATTGATTAGCTAATGAAGATACCATATTTGCTATGAAAATAAGAGTATTTCATTTTCCAGGATAAAACTCTAACTTTGTTGGTATTACTGATTTTTTTAGATATTTCTTTTACATATACGAGGTGTGTAAATTGAGTAATATGACTGATTGTTTTTAATGTTTTTATTTAAATAAAATTACAATTCAATATTATCTGCCTCAAAATAACATCCTTGGGAAGCCACAGTGCTGGTGACGGCTCTTCCAATCCTCATAGTAGTAGTGGAACTCAGATACTGGAATAGCCGCCAGTTGTTCGGTTACAGCCGTTTGAATGTTTTGAATTGTCCCAAAATGACGGCCCTTGAGGTGATTTTTCAATCTCGGGAATAGCAAAATTCAAAAGGGCTCAAGTTAGGTGAATAAAGAGGCTGAGGAGCCACAGGAATGTTCTTATTGGCAAAAATTCGCTTATTGAAAATGCTATGTGACGAGGCGCTTTACCGTGATGCAACACCTACTTGTTCCCGATATTTGCTCTCACACGCATAACCCTTTTTTGAAGTTTTTCAAGAACCTCTATCACATTTTCCCAGATTTTGATTAATCATCAGAACGATATTTATATTTTCTGCATCAAAATATATCGATACAGACGATTAATATTGCAACAAGAACGGCAAAACATGATTAAATACTAAATTCAAATAATGAAGTTTAAATTATAAATTATTATATGTATTGAAATATAAATAATCCATGAAAAAATCCCTTAAAATAAAACAAAAATATAATTTTAATTAAATATTTTAGAATCAATAAAGAATTCAATAGGAAAGATACCCTAATAACATATGATTGAAAATGTAAGTTCAATGTACCTTCATCACATGTCAACAAATGTAAATAAATACAAAAACCCAGAGACGTGAGAGGACTAGACCCGGCATTCAGATACTTGTATTGTGGAAAAATTCGGTGTAAAATAGTACGGCAAAACTGCGCGTGCGCGTAAATACAATATGAATTTTTCGTTAAAATTTGCTTGAACGCTTCAAAATGAGACGTTGATATGTGTTTTTATTATTAATAATTACGTATTTTTAAAAACTAAATTCAAACAACTTTAAAATATCGGTAAGTACAGTATAGCAACGCAAATAATATTTGACGGTACATTATACCCCCTTTTTCGAGATTATATTAAAATATGTTTTGAGTGGTACCAATTTAAAAATTTGGTGAAAAATTACTAAATTCGCATTCCTAATTTAGTTTTTACGTGTTTAACACACTACTAGTAAGCATAAAAGTAGTAAAAGTTTAATCTGTCACAAGTTTTTCAGGACATGCGCATTAGAACCGTACTATACACATTCCTCACTCGTTCCAACTTGCACCTTACAATTGCCACAGTTGTTTATTAATATTTTAGATAGGAATGCCGGGTCTAGTTCTCTCACGTCTCTGCAAAAACCGAACAGGTATGGTCATTTAGTGGTAAAGGTACAATTGAACAGAACTAGAAAATAGAAATCTAATGAATTGTAAATTATTTAAGAATAAATGCATATTGGACAATAACATAATTTAATAGTTAAAGTAGTTTAGATATATAGAAAACTATAATGGTTTTTACTTAATTAAAATGGATGTCATTGTAAACTTTCACTACATTACATTTTAATTCTTAGAAATTATAGTTTGTCAACAATTGTGATAATGAAAGGACTATAATAGCCAGCAACAAACACAAAACAATCAGAGTCCTCACGACTATCTCACCTGAACCATTATCCTGCCAATTGCACATTCCAGTAAATTTAGTTCCTCGCCATAGCTATTCATGAACGTAATTTTCCAGGACGTTTTCCGCTTTATTACGATCAGGGAAACTGTAGTTCTCTGCTAACACTATAAGGACGTTTTTTGATAGCTATAATAGAAAATACGACAATCATAAGACATATCCAAAGATGTACAATGTCCCTGGATGTTTTCCGCTGCATTGTCCATTCTCCTAGAGGCCTCCGAGAGGATTATATATACAGCAAAAGGACGTCTTACGCTGTTGTGTATATAGCCCTGTAGTGATACAAAGTATGAATACATATTGAACGACCTCTATTTGAATTAACATTTTGTAACCTACGAAAGGTATAACTAGTAAAGAATTCCTTGCCATTTATCCCCTTACCTAAATTGTCGATCCACAAGTACACATTAATACTTACACAAATTATGCATGCAAACAAATACCTGAAACTTTACAATAACATCTTGTAGCATAGATTTATTATAAAGCATGAAATGCATGGCTGATGATTTAGAATCATAGAATTGTACATAATATAGCATATAAAAACCATACAGTGTAAATAATGAATTTAAAATACATGTACAAAAAGAATCATACTTTTATTAAAAATATAATTCAAATCTTAATGCCGAATAATGTATTTCTAATAAAAAATAAATTGTATCATTGAATTTCAATGATATACAATTAGCCTGGTGAAAAACCTTTTAACATTACCTTCGTAATTCAAGGCAGAGGATTATAAATTAAATATTGAACCCCTTGAAACGTTTCATGCACTATGAGTTAAAACTATCGAGCTAGACAAACTTATAATAATCAACTTGACTAAATACTTTACCTCAGTCTCTCTAAACGGTATAAAGTACCAGAGTAGCGTGACACCTCTCTGTAAAAGTGTTGATTGACAGCTTGGACTTGAGGCACAAACTTATAGACGATTCCCTGGCTATCAGAAAAGCAAATCAGCATGCATTTGATCTTCGACTTGCTTATTCTTGAGTTTTTCGGCCTTGGAGGCGTTTAAGTATGTAAGTTCATGTTCTTGCGTTTGATTTCCGGGTTGTACTCAAACACCCAAGACTCATTACTAGTAAATAACACGTTAAAGAAAATGGAGATAATTTCTAATCGATTCTAAAAAGTCAAGGCACTTTTCCTTCCTGATGTCTTTTGGGCCTGCAAAAGATGCTTTGGAACCTTTTTTGTGCAGATTTTTCTCATCCCCAATTCATCGGTCATAATCTAACGATCTAAACGCACAAGATCTTGGATTCTGTCGACATTTTAACCGGTTCCTCAAGATGAAGGCGTTCCGCTACATGGTTCATTTTCAATCGACTCTCTATCTTCTGAAAATGCGTTAAGCCACCGAAAAACCTGAGCCCTTGACAAAACATCGTCTGCGTAGGCATATTGAAGTTTTGCGAAAGTTTCTATTGCACTGTGCCCAAGTCTGAAGCTAAACCTGATAGCACACCGTTGCTCGAAATTGACGTCACTCATTTTTAGAACGAACTAAAAAAAACTGTTTCACGCAAACAATCACTGCGGACAACTACATGACTCTAGCACGTTAAAACTCGCATTGAAGGCGTATCATAAATTCACCTAGTACCCCTCCAAGTCACACGTCCGAAGAATTGCCAGATCGAATGCTACGTTGGAAGTCTCACTACTTAATTTGCACATTTCGTATGTCAATGTCTGCGAATGTAAACTGTTAATATGGGAGGCTGATTAACACGAATGTGTTAAGGGATCTACAAAAAAGAAGTATTTCAAAAGGAACGAGCTTTCCTTCAACCGCGCGTTACAGTTCCGAAATAAAGCGTTATCTGACATTGTTTTTATAAAACATTTTACTTAGTTTTGGTAGTAGCAGTGGGTGAATTTTGAGACGTTTATTTTGAGACCCTATAGACAGTGTGATCCAAATTCGATTGGATTAAATGATCAGTTTTGTTAATAATGGATCTAGATAAACACCAATTAGGTATTTATTATTTTTTTGTGTTTACTCTATTATCTAAAACAGCTCACGTCTGGTTTTCACATGAAAGGCTAAACATGGAAGATGGTTGATTTTATTTGTTTTATGTCTTGCTTTATTTCACAGTTGTTAGAAAAGTAATTTATTATTCAGTATATTTCAGTATTGCCAAGAATTTGTTTTAACTTAAATATGTACGTATACATCTTATATTGACCCACACTTTTAGTTTTTGAAACGTAAATTATAGTTGATAATTATCTCAAAACACGATCGATTTTTCCGTGCTTTCCAAAAATATAAAGTACGTTGCAATTATTTTTATTTATTAAAACATGAAAAATCTAAGTCACCTGTGATAAGACAGTAGAACATTCAACGACAAATAGAGAAAAAAAATAATTTATCCCCATTCTGAATATATTTTGAACTATTACCGCATCATGAGCAGGAGCGTCATCTTGTTGAAAAAACACCATTTCTTCTATGATCCAGCGGCATATTATCGAGGAAATTGCCACGTTGTTGCACTGGATTGGACAAAAATTAAAATGCAACGCGGTTCCAAACCGTGAGACACCGTATACAACTATAAAATTTTTATTAAGCCAGAAACTGCAGTCACAGAGTGGGAGTGGGCGGTTGAAAGTTTTATAATTGCTTATAACGTTGCTCCGAAGTACTGAAAATAATCTTGCAATCTTTTGCCTAAAAATTTAGCAGCAAAAAGTGCGTCAAAGGATAAACAAATACGAAGATCTAAAGTGGGATTTTATTAATTACCGATTCCCTAAATGAGCGCCACGACGTTTTTGTATTGATGGTAAAGAAAAGGGTTCCCCGTATGTAATATTAACGAATATCGTAAAATATTTTTCTTGGTTTTATACCCAAAACGGCGAAAAGGTATAGTTTAGTTTAAAGCTACAAAGTTTTAAATCACAATAAAAGATTTAACTTCCTGAAAGAAAAATTAAAGGATATTTTTACATGGTATCAAAAATCATAAACTCATATGTAACAAATAAAAGAATAGAGTTTATTTACTCGGCCAAAATAACATAGATAAACAATTAAAACTTTTACATCAAGTTCGTCTAAGACGATTCCTACAAATATTATTGTTTCGCTAAATTTATTGTTTATAATTGCAAAGTTCATATACCGCATAGCTATTACGAGATCCTAATATGAATTTAAGTTATATAAAAAAATAAGACAATAAATCAGTAAAGCTGCGGTAGTAATTAAATGTACCCAAATAAAAGGGAAAAAATGAGTTCCCGAATACGTAGATTGTGCTTAATTGACGCAACCACAGACAATTTTATTGTCTTTAGAATCGAATAAAATTACTTAAAATGATCGTATCGCTTTCGTAAGATCTATTTACAGAAAATTAATTAAAAATGTTCTAATATTTAAATATGAATTACTGAATCTTAAATTTAGAGTGACAAAGAAATTAATCAAACTTGTAATTATTAAATTGACAAAAAATAGTATCAAACAAAAAGATGTTGTTAGCTAGTATAAAATTTAATTGATGCAAATGATGAAGCTATAAACATACAAAGTTGAATAAATTTATCAACATATTGGCGGCCTGTGATAAGGCATAAACACTATTGTACTAAAGCGGCAAATAACTTTTAATTCTAATGACTTTAAAAACGAGTATTATGAAATTATACGGTGCGTAAGCATTGTGAAACGAGATATATAAAGTAATTTAATATTAAAAAAGCATATTGATGCTGCTACAAATTAAGTACAAATCAAAAACGACTACTATTTGATAAATGGAAAATTTAACTATTATATCAAATAATCCAAAAGAACATATTACTGAATGTAAGATGAAAATTTATTAACTGAAGTTGTCTGACTTCTTATTTTCGTAGATTCATGGTCCGAATAAAATATACTACTCAATTAACAAAACGAAATTAGCACGAATCTTACCCAATGACATTCATGACGACTAAATGGACGGAGCTCTCTCGAAGGGTGCCAAAATTAGGACCATCCTCTGGGTACCTCGAACGAGATGAACTCTCGGCGGTCTAGAAAGATCACGTCCAAAAACAATTCGATGTCAGGATAAGTGGTCTTCGCGGACCTACATGTCCATAGAACAACCAAATCGGGCATAAAAATTAGACCCTCATGAAAACTATAAGCAAGAAGTTAAATATAAATTTAAAATAAAATGACAAAAAGACAAAATAAATTCTCACCCGCTGTATTAACGGTTTTCACCCACAACTCCTACAGAATTTGCACTATAGAACTTAAATAACGTGTGTGTTCACACTCCAAGTGGACAAAATCGAATGCATTACAATTTATATTGCGCTGTATAGCGCACTGAAGAAAAACTGCACATCTGACTTTTCAAGGTTGCCGAGAAAGCATGTTTCTTATCTACCAAGCACTTAATACGAAACCAATTCCGTGTTGACAAAGGGATCAAAAATATTTTAACATAGAAAAAAGTTCGAATTCTCCCTTGAAGACCGAAATAATTTTTATTAATTTAGAATAATATGTATTTTACCTTGAACAATGAAGAAAAATTTTGATTTGTACAGAATATGCAATATAAACGTTACAAAACCTTCTAAATTATGTTCTAATATTTCTTTGTGTATAGAAGTAGTAAGCGTATTTTTATTTTTCGATGACCAGTTTTTAGCAGAAATACACGTTTTTAGGTCCCCTGAATCCGAAAAATATGTTTTTAGAAATTGGTCTGTGTGTGCGTACACGTGGGTGTGCGTATACGTGTGGGTGTGGGTGTAGGTGTGCATGTTAAGTGTGTGTGCGTGTATGCGCGTGTGTGTGCGTGTGTGTGCGTGTGTGTGCGTGTGTGTGCGTGTGTGTGCGTGTGTGTGCGTGTGTGTGCGTGTGTGTGCGTGTGCGTGAGCGTATGTGTGTTTGTGTGCGCGTGCTCGTGCTCGTGCGTGTGCGTGTGCGTGTGCGTGTGCGTGTGCGTGTGTGCATGTGTGTGTATGTATGTATGTGTGTGTGTGTGTGTGTGTGTGTGTGTGTGTGTGTGTGTGTGTGTATGTACGTATATGGTTAATAATATCTCGAAAACCAAATGTCGTAGCAAAATGAAATTTTATGTATAGGTTTATTACCGCCTTAGCACCTCCTAGATAGAATTTTGTTAAAATCGAATGACTGAAAGTGCCACTTTATTCTTGTGATATTTAGGTTTTTTTGCAATTTTTTCGAAAACGGCTTTAACGATTTTTTTAAATTCACTTTTTTGCACCTTTGATGCTATATTACATGAACTAATTGGTTTCTTTGAGAAAATTCGTTGAAGCGAGTTATTGAGAAAAATATCTAGAGTTAAGCAAGGTTTTGTTTGGCCAGCAACTTAGACGGGCGACCCTTCCAACTATCGTTCCCAAAACAAATAAATTAATATTTTAATGATTTGTGTACATTATTTATATTTTTTATTTAAATCTAGAAATTATTTTTGCTTTAAATGAGCTTAAAATTTAATTATGAATCTCTTAGTACATGTATAAAGGAAATTATGAATGGGTGAATGATTTATGCTTTTAAATTAATTTTAAAGATTACAATTTAGGTGTATAGGAAAGCCACTAATGTCAATAAATTCAATTTAAATTTAAAATGGGTAAGAGAAAGTCGTGTGCTGTCTCACACCAGATTTTTAAATATGAAAAACGTTTAACTATGCTTTTTTAGACAATACTACACGTTAAACCTAAATTTTTCTTGGACGCGCGGTATGTGAGGGTTTTCGTTTGCCCAATAGCACTTATTTTACCTATTCACTCCAAATTTTCAAACTCATTCTCTTTTTTAAGGGTGTTTGGTGGTCGCGACTTTTATTGATGTTTTATCAATTAATTTTTGGTTAGTCGAGCGGTACTATTTATTTAAATTCAATTTACGGGGTCAACGACCA
>JAHWXV010339681.1:0-14359 GCA_024586415.1 Phrixothrix hirtus
CTTTTAAATTAATTTTAAAGTTTACAATTTATGTGTATAGGAAAGTCACTAACGTCAATAAATTCAAATTAAATTTAAAATGTGTAAGAGAAAGTCGTGTATTGTCTCACTAGATTTTTTCTATTATATTATAATTAGAGGTGTTTTTCACTATGCGTTATTAGAATATTAATATTATTTCACATTAATTTACAAAATTTTAAAGAAAAACGTTGTTTTTCTTTATTAATGTGGGATTACTTTAAATACCATTATTTAACAAGGTTTAGATATAACGGTTAATATATTACTGAACAAGTATTCCAAAAAGAAAAATAATGACGAATTAATGCGAAAACGAGAAATGTAAACAATTTGTCGCAGTATACTGATTGCAGTATAAAGTTACAAACTTTACACGTCAAATGCAGTCATTCTTTTAATTGTATTCGTCTTATATTTTAACTTTTAACTGTTTCTTAGAAACTTTTTATTTTAATTCGTTGATCATAATATTTTATACAATGATATTTGAAAATTACAAAAATTTGAAAAACAATAACCAACAACCAACATAATATATCCTCTTGCAATTAGGTAAAATGAAAAACATTTGTTCTTAAATAAATAATAAGATATGTACTAGGTACTGAAAAAAAATAACAATATAAAATATCAACAGTTTATGTTGCCAGCAACATATCTATCGTGGTCCCATATTCAAATGCTTAGGAACGCAAATTATTTAATTTTAATGCATTATAAGAACATTATTAACATCTTTCAGATAGACAAGATAGAATGTCATAACCAACAATTGCACTAAACGCTTTTAAAAGGCTCCTAAATCTCCTACCGTCTTTATTTAATAAAATGTTAGTTTAATTTTTATAGATTCAAGTGCATATGATTTACTTTGTTGCAGATATTAATGGAGGTAGACCACATTTCTTACATTTTTGGTAGTTTCTCAAGACGACGGCAAAGTCAAGAAGTTGGAAGTGTAAAAAGGCGTTCTGCAGATGTCCCAAAAATTTCTCATGATCGATCTAACTCCGCTCCACACAATTCGAAGAAAAGCGAAATACCTTCACTAAGAGCTAAAAGTATTTGTACATTTAAAGACGATGAAACCCAATTTAAATGCGCAATGTGTAAAAAATATTTCATTGAACCTCGAGTTCTTCCCTGTTTACATACATTCTGTACAAAATGTTTGCAGCAAATGGAAATTGACGATTATGCAATATGGCAACACAACGATTCGGACGGTGAGTATTACATGCGCTAAATTTACAGCTAAAATTAGAAATCTCGTTCAACTGAATATGAAAAGGCATTTTCTCATGCAAAAATTTATATTGTCTTACACCCCAAGATCAGTGCACTCAGGATTGCACTTTAACAAAATCTTAAATGCATTAGATTTACACAACTATTTAATTTAATGTAAGGTAGTTCATTACAGAAATTTTACAATTTGGTCCGCTGTTTTGGATGAAGGGCGCACATTCAGCAGCTTTCCCTAGACGGATGTATATTATACATTAAAACGTTGATTTAAAATCCTGGGTATTAAGTGAACCTGTAAAACATTGTATGATAAAATAAGTATAAGTTCTTTATTACTTTGGTATTAAAGTACTCTTCGGTCATTTATTAATTGGTTTTGGCTACCGCCACATTTATTTCATTTTGATTCAACCATGAGGGATATGCAGGGTGTCCGCGATATAAAAAGCATTATTTAACACACGTGTACTCAAGCCCTTTATGAACATAGATCTGTATGAATTTTTAATCTAACTTAAAAAAAAGTTTTCGTAAATTTTCGTGTAAAAATATATCATGGATATAGACCTGCAATATCCTTTACCGTGAAACGTACTTAAAAACAAAAACATGACTGTTTTTGTTGACACAATATCATGTTGCCTTTACTATTAGAATACTTTTTCGAGTCAAGGTCACCAGCAGTTTTATTAAAAAGTAGTCGAACTTATTTCTTCTTGTATGTGATAAAACACTGTTGCTTATTAATTGTAATTATTTACGCATTAATTAATATAAACTTATTTGATAAATATCTTAAATTGGCATAAATTTTATTTACATTAATTTTTATGAACATAGTTTTTACTGAATTTATCCTTAAGATTTTTAACCATTTTCACAAAATTACAATTATACACAAGACAAGCGAGTGCATACATTACTAATATGAAGATATTTATCAAAAAAATGTGAGGTCGTGTTATAGCTGCTTTGTAAAAGTGAAAGTTATTTAAAAAAACGTGTCCGTATTCAACAATACAGTTAGTCCATAAAATAATTGGCCAGATATAAATTTGAATAGTATCAACTGTAAGTGTTGTAGAGTGTTGGTTCAAGGTCCCAATTGAACAGTAACTCAAACAGTTTTAGATAAATGCATGGATGTGTGTATAAAGGGAAAAGCACGGCACGATCAAAAGTGTCTGAAGAGGATGTTGACCGTGTCAGAGCATCTTACTTTCGTAATCCTAAGACATCTGTTCGGAAAGCAAGTCTTGAACTTCAGTTGCCAAAGACAACAGTGTGGAAGGTGTTAAGAAAACGATTACACATGCCCCCATATTGGTTACAGTTGATACATGCTTTAAAGTCAGATGACCATGGTGTACGTTTTAACTTCCCTAGTGAAGTGTTTGAGCGGGAAGATCACTTTCTTGATCGTGTGGTGTTCAGTGGTTAATCAACTTTTCATCTAAACGGGTAGGACATACTCATAATATTCGTACCTGTGGACAGAACATCCTGATGAACTTGTGCAATATCAAAGAGATTTCCTAAAATTAAACGTTATCTGCGGTATGCTCCGACGTTACGTGTATGGGCCATTTTATTTCATTGAATCTACCATAACAGGGGTGGCTTATCTGAATATGTTGCAAGAATGGCTCTTTCGCCAATTAGTAGCAGAAGCCAACAAGATGGAGCCCCTCCCTATTGGAATCTCTTTTTACGAGAGTGGTTGAACGTCGAAGTCCCTGACTGTTGGATTGGTCGAGACGACAGAGCCTTTTTCCTCTGGCCTCTACGTTCATCGGGCCTCACGCCATGCAATTTTTTCCTTTGGGACTTTATAAAAGATCGTGTCTACGTTCCGCCACTACCTAATGATATTCCAGAGTTGAGACATAGAATTGAAGAGACTATTGTTTGCATTACTCCGGACTTGTTAACCAAAGTGTGGGAAAAATTGGATTTTAGGTTGAAAATGTGCCGTATAACTAACGGTGCACATATTGAACATTTGTAAGAAAAACTAGGTTAGTTTACCTTCAATTTGATATATGATTTGTTGTAAATAGTTTAAATTAAACGGTTATAATATACCATTGAAGCTAGGACATCCTTTTATGGACACCCGGTACAATTGTATACGTATTAAAAATGATATCTATTAAGTAAAACCCTTATTTTTATTTTAAGATTTTATAAACTTACACAATTAACACACACTAGAACTTTTAAGGAAGGAAATAATTTTTTTATTTTAAACGGTAATTAGTGGGTATTCTTAGTAATATCTGGGAACACTCATTAATGAAATCGTATGCGTCATACTGATACCGTTCGTTTGGCTTCGGGACTTGTTCAAAATGTATTGTTAACCAGACATTTCTTGTTCAATACAGCAGACTAAATTAAAAAGCAAGGACAGGCTGAACACTTTAATTACCAATATTTCTAAAACAGTGCCCCCAAAAGCATAGGTACAGCAATCAATTTTTAATAGATTTTAAAATTACTTCTAAATAACAAATTAATTTTCTTTATGCGTTAAATAAACTTATAGTGTATATCCTTGACTTACATTTAAACACCATAAAATTTAAAAATTAATACACAAGCAACTGAAAAAATAAACAACAAGAATTAAAATGCAAACTTGCACACGCAAAAGTATAGGCACACATATAGTAAACAATGTTTTGGGGGCGTCCCTAAACTTTATTTACATCGAGTACACCACACGTGCATTTAGAGAATACATTGAAATAAATGATGTGGTTTTTAAAGAATTAATGTCGTAGTCAATGTGAAAACGTGAACATGGGCAACAAAAGCAAAGACACCAATGTAGAAGAAAGGAAAATGTTTGTAGATCTGTACAAGCAACATAAATCGTATGTAGAAATTGGAAAAATAGTTAGCAGACGTAGATTTACAATTAGAAATATTGTACGAACATGTATAGATAAAGAACAGATAGAAAATGCATATAGCAGTGGCCGACCGAAAAACATGACGGATATGATGGAACATGCAATTTTGAGAAAGATCAAACATAAACCACAAATCGCTTCGTCTGAGCTGAAAGCGATATTAGAGAACAATTAGAACTAAATGTACATCAAGACATTATAAAAAGAGCACTTAAACGTGCATTATTTAGTTCAAAAATTGCAAGAAAGAAATCTCACATTCCAAAAAAATTAAAAAATTCAAGTAAAATTTGCCGAACGCATCAAAACGAAAGATAATAACTTCTGGGATATAGCTCTGTTCTCCGACAAGAACAAATATAAAGTCTTCAGAAATAATGGACGAATTAGGGTATGGCGAATTAAATAGTACTAATATGTAAGTAACAGTCAAATATGGAAGTGGCGGTGTCCTAGTTTGGGGTTATATGGCATCTTCTGGCGTTGGGCAATTCATGTTTATTGAAAGTAAAATGGATCAACATCTTTATTTAGACATTTTAAAAAATAATTTACAAAAAAGTGCGGATAATTGAAAATTAGGTAACAACTGGTAGTTTCAACAATATAACGATACAACGCATACAGCCTACAGGGTTCGACAATGGATTTTATATAATATGCCTCACACTTTGTCAAATCTTTCCCAATCTCCAGACAAGCCTATCGAGCATTTATGGGATGAATTGGAGAGAAGGATCCGTCATCACCATATTTTGAATAAAGTAGAATTGAAGCAAATTCTTCAAGAGGAATGACCTAAAATTAAACCAACTACCACAAGGAAGTTAATACATTCGATGCATAATTGACTTGTAAATATTATAAGAAATAACGGCAGAAATACTAATTTGTATTTACGAGGGCGGTCTGATTAGTCTGGTAACTAACACAGAGATGGTGCGATAATATACGCATGCGTATCATTTATCAAATCTATCATATATTATAATACAGCTTTCAAAGTTTCACCCAAATACGTTGCGTCCTTTGTTTCTTACAGTTGTTTAAAGTAAACGTGTTATGTTGTTTTGTGAATATGGACAAAACAAAATTTCGTGCTGTGATTAAACACATCCATATCGCCGGAAAAAACCCAAAGAAATTAAAGAAGAGTTAGATAATGTTCACGGCGAATCTGTGCCATCATTTAAGACAGTTTGTTTCTAGGTGTATAAATTTAAACGGCCGTACGAGTATTGAAGATGAAACAAGATCAGGGCGTCCGAAAGGGCCTAGCACTAACGAAATGATCACCAAAGTTCACGATCTTGTTTTAAATGATGTTGATAAAAGGTGCGTCTGACAGCAGACACTAAAGGTATATCTAAAGAACGTGTTGGTCATATCTTAACGAACACTTGGGTATGAGAAAACTGTCAGCAAGATCGGTGCCGCGTCTGCTAACTATGGACTAGAAACGAATGCGCGTAATAACTTCTGAGTACTGTTTGGCCCCTTTTGAGCATAATCCCGCCGAATTTTTGCGTCGATTTATTACTTTTAACGAAACGTGGATATACCACTATACCCCCGAAACAAAAATGGCAAAAATGGCATCCCAACAATGGATAGAAGCCGGTTTCAGTGCACCGAAGAAAGTAAAAGTGGTTCCATCAGCTAACAAGATTATGGCCACCGTATTTTAGGATGATCGTGGTGTTAACTTTATAGATTATCTGCAAAAGGGCAAAAAAATCACAGGCGAGTACTACGCATCATTATTGGACAAGCTGATTGAAAAATTAAAGGAAAAACGACCGCATTTGGCAATAAAGAAAGCGTTGTTTCATCATGACAATACAGCGGCTCATTCATCGAACATTATCACAGCAAAATCAGTTGAATTACTTCGTCATGCATCTTACAGTCCATCTTTAGCCCCACCTGACTTTTTCTTGTTTCCAAACTTGAAAAAAGAGATTTTCATCTAATGAGGAAGTGATTGTAGAAACAAATGATTATTTTGAGGCGTTTGATTCGTTCTATTACAGTGAAGGCATTAAACGACTTGAACATCGTTGGAACAAGTGCATCGATTTAAAAAGGGACTAAGTCGAAAAATAAATGTAAAAACTTAAATAAAGTACCTTCCTTTGTACTACTTATCTTAGTTTTCAGACCTCCCTCGTATACCACTTTATATGCTTTTGCGTATGCAAGTTTACATTTTAATTTTTGTTGCTTATTTTTTCAATTGTTTGTGTATTAATTTTTAAATTTTTTAGTATTTAAATTTAAGGTAATGGAATACACTATAAGTTTATTTAACGCATAAAGCAAATTTATTTGTTATTTTGAAATAATATCCAAATCTATCAAAAATTAATTGCTGTGCCTATACTTTTATGGGTCACTGCAGTTTATAAGCGTTTTCTGTCGCGTATTAATATGTGTCTGCTGTTAAAGTAATGTCCTTATGTATTGTTACTTTGGATTCCATTCTATAAATTAAAATTTTTGATTTAATCATAAACATCAGAAAGCGTTTCGTTTTTGTTTACCTAAATAGTTCTGCAATTTAAAATATTAAATATTTAACAATAAATAAATCATACCTATTTGTTATGAATTCCTTGAAGTTATTTACCAAGTGCTTCCTGTGAAAACTGCTTATTTCAGTTACTATTAATTAACTAATTAAAGTTAAGGACATTTTCATTTATTATTTATTTACAAATAGATATTTATTGTCTCATCAATTAACATTCATCACATACTGCGAAATAAATTTTGCTAATATAAAGGGGCAAAGTTCACAGTCAGTCAGTTCTTATTTATAAAATATGTATTAACCAAATATTTCACAATATTTCTACGAATGAAGGTCAAACAAATGCGAGAAACATTCTAGTTTAAAAAATAATTGGAAATTAAATACAGGGTGAGATATAATAATCTACTGATTTTTGAAATGGAATAGAACCTTACGTTTTTCATTTTTTATTAATTTCTTTATACCAATACCTAGATACTATCATATGCAGATTAATTTGCACATAATATACCTACAGTGGCGGAAATACAGTGGCGTTTATGAAACGCCCGGCCTGTTGATAAGAAATCACCTACACAAAAAATATTAGAAGCAATAGGCTCTCGAAAGATATGTTACAAAATAAACCAAATCATTTTGTTGTTATGCATATAATGTACAAATACGAAGGAAAAAAGTATTCGCCCAGTTTCTTTTTCAATTTACATGTAAGAAATCAATGAAGAGTGCGGGATAGCTTTGTTATCTACAATAGCTTGCAAACGTTGGAGCATTGATTAAACTTAATTTCGTGTTACATTTTCATTGATTTGATTGTATTCTTACATCAGTGTCGGTTTTAATCCTTAAATGCATGAATTTTTATTTTTCTTTAAAAAAATTAAAATACATTATTTCTAGTAAGTATAATAAAAAATAACAAAAACATTCTAGACAAATATTTTTCTCAAAAAATTAAAATAAAAGCTCTGTTGCAGAATTGCAACATTGTGCACATGTTACACATTCATATGATATATTTTAAAGCAATTGTTTTTTTATTACAGCACAAATAGACTTCGGAGCAGGACCACATCTTTTCTTAGTCTGGATTTGTACTCGACTTGGGCGTCCTCTAGTATTTACTTGAGTCACATTTCCAACGTTAAAAAGACAAACTGCAACTTCATTTCCAATTTCATGAAAAGTAATAGTTATATTTTTTAAATCTATTGACAGTCATACGTTCTTTTATTTTGTCAATCCCAATACAGATGACTAATGATAACGTAGAGCAGATAAACGAACAACTAACGTATACATTATAATATCAATATTTTGAGTTCCTGATGTGTAAGGCCCAATGGCCTGTTTACGTCATTCTGATTCGAGTAAAAATTTGATCCTGCTACAATTTTTTTAAGCAAAGATGTAGAAAAAAAGAAATATAGAAAAGATTTAAATGATGCATCAATATTTCAAATTCCATTTGGAAAGTTAGCATTTCCATGGAAGGCTATTTTCGAATCATTTAGTATCGAAGTTTTCTTTTTTCATGTTATAGTAGCATTTTCTTTCTGTGATTTTGTGGTTAGAGTTTGTATTCTTATTCCATATGCTTCTGTCGAGGTCTCTGTTTCATTATATATTTTATTTTGATTTACATTGCCATTTTTGTGCTCTTCGTCCAAAAATTTGTTCAGTTCGTCAATCTCAGGGACATATTCTGAGTCTTCTAAAGAACTTGTATCTGAAAAAACGTCATTGTCGCTTGTTATCTGTCAATGTGTTACATCTTCGTTTCTTCATCTTATCATTAAAAATAAAAAAATTACAAAAATAACTTTCTTGTATGTAAAGGCAGACCAAAAAATGTTGTAGCACATTTGCAACAAATTGGATAGTATGGAACCGCATAATGTTGCAGATATGCTACACTAACATTTTTGTACAACATAAGTATTGAAATCTTTACCTATACATCAAATAATCAATTAGGATAGGTATATCCTAATACACACCAAAATAATTTTGTTAAACAAATTAGAGCTTTTAACACAAAATTACTAACTAAACAAATAACCATCTAAGGCTATAAGGTTAACTGTTACTGTTGACTGAAGGAAAAGCTGATTCATTTCATATACGCATATTTCTTGCACAAACAGCAATATATGCCGGCTATTGTAGATTTGTTACAACATGTATTAGTCACAACACGTGAATTTATAAAGATTTTAATTGAAAAACTACTGTGTAAATATTATGTTGCAGTTCTGCAACATCATGCACCTAAGTGTTAAATCGGTTGCATAGAAACGAGGGATTTTCTAACATGTTGATCGAATTCTTCCATACATTTTCGATGAATTTAATGTCTGGAGAATGCGGTGATGTTTCTAAAGCACGGGGTGTATTGTAGAACAAATATTCTCCAACTGTCAACGATTATGTTTTGGACCGTTATCTTGTTAGAAGTAATATCTATCCAAAATAATTAAATTTTGCAGCACTTGCTATTACATTGTCATTTAAAATATTTAAATACACATACCTGTCCAAACATTAAATTTCCTACTTCACATGGCTCCATATAACCTCATACTATCACACTACCTTCGCCATGTTTAACCGTTGGTTGCAGATTTTCCTTATTCATTGCATACCAACTTTCCACCATCTCACTTTTAAACATTATATTTGCTTCCGTCAAAAAAATTAACCTTTCCTAAAACGTTATTGGTTTATTTAGATATTTTCTGGTAAATTCTAATCGTTTGTTTCTATTTACTTTGTTTATACAGAGTTTTCTACGAGCAACATAAGCTTTAAAATCTTCTTTTAAATTTTTAATTTTTGTATAACCTAACTTAGTAGGTAAAAATATAAAAGTTTATACTTTTAATCAACGTATCGTAACACCCGCAAGTCAATGGTTTCGTCCTATTTGGGTCTTATCGGTGCGAGATTACTGGACACGCTGATTGAAAATACAAGCTCATTTTAAACACATAACCTATGTAGATGACTTACTAAAATACTGGCAGAGCTATCTATTGGTTTTTAATAGGACGATATTTAATATAAGTTTTTGGTGAGAATCCTTAGAACTGTTCATTCTATTTATACTCCGGTGACAGTTTTGTTGGCTTTTCATTTGTGACGAGTTTTGAAAATTCGCGCTGTTCATAGGATGAATCTTCATTATTTTATTTATATTAATATCATTCTATAAAAAAACCAATAGATAGCTCTGCCAGTATTTTTCATATGTACAAACTTATTTTTAATTATTTTTAGGATTTCGTAATAATTTTCGTAATAATTATAGAATTACATGATGAACAATATGAATATTGTTGGATGAATCTTAAATTCTTCAATTGTAACTCCATTTAAACGCTACAACACCGCAAGATGAAAAATGTTTTTACAGCAACAGCTTTCACGGAATACACTAACTGAAACCTATGTGAGATATCTTAGTATTATTACTTAGTTACTAGGTGTCCAAGCTGCTACCATCCCAGTGCTGGGTAGTTATGACCTATGACAATTACCAAGCTTTAAATCCCTTATTATTATGTACTCTTTGGTTTAACCGAGCTTTGGAAATTGATTAAATTTATTTGTGATAGTTGTTATTTTTTTAAAAAATAAATTTTATTTGCAAGTATTTAGTGGTCTAATGGGTTCTCCTTTAAGCCCAATTCTACCCCAAACGATTTTAGACAATTTATTTCTAAAAAGTTTTCCTAAAATGGATTTATGCTTGTCCTACTGACCAAATTGATAACACTATGAATACTTTTAACTCTTACATTAGTAACATTCAATTTACTGTAGAATTTTAAAATAATAATAGCATCCCTTGAACTTATTAGTAACAAATTTATTATTGATTGATCTTTAAAATTTACTAGTTCAGGTAGATATTTAAATTACTTTTCCGATCAATTATTATAAGAAACCTTATTATAGATTTAAAAAGTAGAATTTATAAAATAGTTCATAAGTCACTTTTAAATCAGAATTCTTAATAAATTACTCAAAATTTCAATTAATAATGATCATCCTACGAATTTTATTAACAGACTAATTTTTAACAATAATAAAGGAAATAATTTGATTTATGAAGTTTTTTATTCATTATAAAATTAAAAAGCATTTCAAACATGTTAATAATTTAAAAATTGTTGATAGTTATTTTAATAGGGTTAGTAATCTATTTTTCAATTTAAAAGAGCACTACAAAACTATTGGAATCAAATGTAATTTACAAAATTAATTATATTTCAGTCAAAACTAGAATTTGTTTACACAAGAGCGCCTGTAAACTTAACAAAAGAAGATGCGCCCCTGCCTATCATTCTAATGACAATGATCACAAAGTTAATTTTAATGATATAGAGGTTTTAGATCACTCTATTGATTATAAAGATTGTTTGCGGAAATGTTGTTTATATTAAACAGATTTAAGATCCATTCAATTTTTGTAGCGAACACGACTAGTACAATCGTATGGGAATAAATTTATGCAGAGAGTAGATCACCGATAGTAATTATCTGAGATACCCTAATAGAGGATAGTTACGTCGAAGAATGAAGTTTTACAGTCAGTTGCAGTTTCATATATTGAAGCGCCTCTATACCATAATAGCAGACTAATTACTGCTTCCTTGGAAACCAGTGGTGTAGATACTCTTGAGTGGCTTACATTATCTCTTCACTTATTACCTATCGCAGATTGCTGCGATTACCTATGCGCTTAAGAACTCTAGTTCGACTTAGAAGTAAGCCCACAAAAGTTAAAGGGTGAGTTACTGATCGCGATGAGCCAACTCATTATTCATCCCAAGTGATTAAATATATTTTTGAAGTTCATATTCCTATCACTTTATTGATTAATTAAGATACAATATTTGGAAAATAAACTAATTTAAATGGTTGCTTACAACTTGGTATTGCAAACTTTTCGTTTTGCATTATAATTAACAACACGTACCTATTTAATATGGTCTAATGCCCTATTTTGATTTTATATAACAAACTTTGACCATAAATTTTAATTACTACTTAGTATACCTAGTGATTTCCTGCAAAACTATTTTAATTAAGATATTTCGATGGGTGTTTACAATGTGTAACATCAGAGATTCAAAAAGTGAAACCGTGATCATTAAATGAAATTACAAAATTAAGTTAATCTATACGTATGTATATTAATTACAGATTATTTATTCTAGGATCCCTAAGTACGCAAACAGACAGTTCCATTACAAAACAAGACTCCGGTTCCGGCGGTTCTGGTTACGAAAGCGACAAGCGGAATCATCTAATCGACAAACATCTTCAACCGCTTCTAGGAAAAGGCATATCATGTATAGTCTGTGGAGTGCGTTCTATATTACCTCCTGACGGTATCTCAGGGCTTCCCCCACATTATCTTTTACAACATAGAATGGTGTTAGCAACCTTAAATTCATCTTCAACACGTTTACTTTGTGATGTTTGTCCTGCCGATATTCCAGTAAATAATTTGTAATATAATTTTAATGTAACTAAAAATATTTCTTTGTAGGCAGAATATAGATGTACAAATTGTGTTATAAGTTTATGCGAAGTGTGTTCTGAAACTCATAAGCGTCAACAAAAATTTATTCACCACGAAGTGCTTCGACTTGATGAGGCTCGAAAACGGGGAATTAATAAAGTTAGACGACAAATTATGTGTTCAAGCCATCCGGAACGAGAACTGGCGTTTTTCTGTACATCATGTTGTCAGGTATTTTATTTTTAATTTGGCATAATTTTAAACTTGTGGAAATACATATCTTAGATAATTAATAATTGTATTTTGTATATATTAGTTATGGAAATTAAGCTTTACAGGTTATCTGTCGGGAATGTGTACCAGCTTCGCATAAAGGACACATATGTGAACCAGCTTCACGTGCTGCTAAAACAATTATATTAAGCATGAAGAACGCTTTGGAAAGAGTACGCGACGTTGCTAAACACGCTGTAGGAATGTCAGCCCGTTTACAAGGAGATTCGAAGCGTGTCCAAGATCGTTGCGATCAGGTCCAAAAAGAAGTTGAAAAATTCATGGAATTATATATTCAGGCAATTGAAGATCATCGTAAAATATTATTTGGACAAATAAACCAAGCAAGGGAAGAAAAACTGAAAACAGTAGAACAACAGCATATTGAAGTACAAAAAACGCTTAAAGACGTTAAAGACGTCGTTATTTTTACAGACGAATTGTTATCTGAAGGAACTGATGTTGAAGTATTAAGCTTTGTTAAACCAATTTTAAAAAAACTTGAAAGGTATAGCAAACATGAACAATTTCCTGATTGGAAGGTGCCGGATAATTTGCAATTTCTATCTGAAGAGATGGTTCAAAATACAGAGGAAAAATTTTGTCCAATATATGGAGTTATAACAACGCAAACTGTTTCCGTAAAACATTGCTTACTAATTCAAGACGGTACGTAATTTTACACCTTAGTTTTAAGTTAAACGGTAACATTCATGATAAAAATATATTTATATTTCCGTACATTTACTTCAAAAAATGAAAGAGTTATGTATGTTTTTTTAAAAAGGATCAGAATCGTCACCAGGGGAACTTACATCCATAAATAACTCCTTAGTAATAATTTTTCTTCGTCTAGTAACGGGTTTAATTTCGACAGTAACGATATGTTTTCGTCTAATTTCATAGTAGCTACTTAAAGAATTAGTTCCAATTCCATTGTTTTTTACTTTATCAAAGACTACACGAAATAAATGACAAACAAATTTAATTGGTGAATTCTTATTTAGACTTTATGGCAAAATTGAAATAATTAAAGAATAAATACATTAACAGTTTTTAATATTTTAACGTGTTTTGAAACTTCCTAAGTGTGCAGCAATAACTTAACACTTCATTAAGACAGATCTAAAATAATTACATTTTACTGTCAAGCAGTTACAAAAACTTTATTTGTTTTTAATAACGACTTGAGACATTTTTAATGATATGTCTATTCTCTAATCTCTAGAATTTTACTATTTATCTACACCATTACTCTTGAAATAAAAACCAGAAGAAAAAAAGTTCATAAAATCTCCGTATATTTAGTGAAAGAAGATATAAATAATCATGTTATAAAATTGTAGCTGGTATTGGAAAGAATCGTATAACTATTGCCGACATTATTATGAAGTCCACATCATACTTTCGAAAACAAGTTTTATTAGACACATTCTTATCGCACACTCTATGTGGCTCGTTTTCTAAAAAAAAAAGTGCGATAAAACATCTTATGGAAAAAAGTGTTCTACTATTTCTTATTTTGCATATTTTATTTTAATGGTTAAGAAAAACACGTTATATTAAGCATATAGTTGATTTAGCGAATTTTGCGTGTTGTGGTTGCTAATATACTCAGCGTCATATAAATTGCAACACCAAGAAGGGGTTGGAATTTCCTGATAAAATTTGGTAGCAATATTCACCTATGTTAGAGTAATAAATGATAAAAATTTAGAAAGCAAATATTTATTAGTTAAACAAAATTTTATAATAATTGTTAATAATGTGTGGTGCGGTCTCTCTGATTTACACATTCATTTATACGCCGAGGCATTGATTGAATAA
>JAHWXV010339747.1:0-13291 GCA_024586415.1 Phrixothrix hirtus
ATATATATATATATATATATATATACATATATCCAACTATCATTAAGACGTCCATACATTGACAAATTACATTTATTAGGGCGCCCGTGTGCACGAAGCATCCATATGCGAACGCTCTATGCATATCCCTTGTAAAAATTTGCCTAAATGCCCATGACGTTAAATAAAAGTGTTCTAACAAATTTTCTTAAGACGCTTCAAAGTTGACTGTTAGAATAAAATATACGATTAGCGTATATCTGCAGTTCTCGCACTTAGCTGACTGTATCTCTGGCAGAGCTGGTTGTATATTCATTATGTATACTACGCTCTTGCACTGATTTGCTTTTGAAGCGTCCAATATGCTGGGTCACGTTGTATTTCATGTTACGGTTTAATGCATTTATTTAATATGTACAATCAAGCAAAGATTTATGCAGTTTCTGCAGTTTTCATCCTTCTGCCGTGAAGTAAATCGTAATATTTTGACAGTTTTTAATCTTGTTCAACTTATAACGATGACCGTAAGGATTTTTAAACAATTCATTTGTTCATTAAATAAAATTTAATTATATTTTAGAATAAAATGGAGCGTCTTTTTATAAAACAAATTAACGAGCCTGTTGCTTTAAGTCATAGAAGCCTACCTTTTTTATTCATTTAGTCAGTAATAAAGGGACTTTTAAGTTATTGTCAGAAGGCATTTTTTTGATATCGCATAAACTCATCGGCAAGTTATTTCGTAGGATGAGCATACTATGTCCTTATATGGGCGCTTTGCACATATAGACGCTCCATTAAATGTTATTTGGCAATACATGGACTCTATAATGATAGAATATAAATATTGATATAAATTTAATAATAATAATAAATTTGAAATGTTTCACATTAAATATGGACTTTAGAAACGTTAATTGACAATTATTAAATCTTGAACACTACTTCAATGTTAGTCGGAGATCCTTTCCCTTCCAGATCGTCGTTTCTTTCTGAACCCAACTTTTTGCTCTAAAAGATTTGTTTAAATTTTTTATGCCAAATTTTCTGGCGGATCCGAATCCTGAAGGCGCGTTGGTCGCATCTAATGCCTGCTGTGCCAAATTTGCGTTTTTTCAAAAATTGTAAGTTGACTACTGTGCAAAATAATTTTTAGTTTAACCCGTTGTAACTTTTGCAATTTTCAAGATATTCAAAATTTTTTTTTACAAATAACACACTATTTAATTCTAAGTTTTATGAATTAATTTAATTTTCACTAAAAGCAATAAGTTATTATTGATATACAAAAAACTAACAATAGCTGCGTCGAGAATTTCATTTCGTATTGAAATTTACGAGATGCGAAGAAGTTCTTTATTTATCAATCAATTATAACCCTGTCTACACCGGTTGAATTACAAAATACGGTAGTTATTTTCTTATTTGAGGATTTTTTTTCTAACATATGTACATTTTTAGTAATGACGAGTTAAAGTTGAAGTTCGCTTACGTTCTCGCTTAGCTTATGTTTGCTATCCTCTACCGCGACGTGCAGTAATAAAAACCAAAATTCTCGTCCTTTTTTTAAGTTTAAAGCATATTAAACACATTTTGCTAAGCGACTGCAACTAATTGTATAAAAAAAATATTTTACACATTTACAATTAAATGAACATTTGTAGGCATTACATTTACAATAAAAATTTTTCTCGCTCAATGCTGGTTTTGGATCTCCATCCAATACAATAGGCGTTATAAAACAGTTAGAAAATTGCCATCTAAAGACTGTAGGATCCGGAATTTTACGTAGTAGGAGATTTTCAGATTTATATACAGTGGGATAGTAAAGTATTTGAAGACTTTGCATTTGGCACTAAAAGCGATTTTTGAAATGAAAATCAAAAACTTCATTATACATGTACAGCTTATTATAATATTATTTTTAGGAACATTCAGTATAATCAATACCCAATATTAAGGAAACTAATAAAAATATTAACTAAACACGAAAAATCATGTCCGTAGAGTATTACATAAGCTAAGCTATTCTGTAAGATAATCGCATATAAACTCCAAACAGTAAGTCCCATTTATTTCAATTTAATATAGGAACTACTAAGTAGTTTATGGTAGTTTACCTAATAAATAGAACAGCATTAAAGTACTATGTGGCGAGAGATGCCTTCGGAGACAAAAGAACTGTGAGTGATAGAGAAAAGATGATTTTAATATTTAAACAAGGCAAAAGTTTACATCAGATTACAAAAGAAGTTGGAAAAACACACACCACGATTCAGTACGTAATTAAAAAATAGACGGCGAACAGGTCGTCCAAATACATTAAACGCCCCGGGTGAGCGGCAAATTTTAAAATAAGTACATTAAAATCCTCGAATTAGTCAACAGACGCTTGCTATAGACATGGCTTTAACATCGAATAAAATAGTAAATGCCTCCGTGTTTTACGGTGGGAATTGAATTTTCTTTTTTAATTCGGTGTTATGCTTTCGCTATACCAGGTTTTTCTAGTCTAATCTGAAATTACTGCATTTGCCTTAATTGAAAAGCAATACACGTTTCGAGAAATGCATGTACTTCACGTGGTACTTTTGTGCGAATTTTATTCTTTTAAGGCAATTGCTTCTACTAATGAAAGATTTTTCTCTCGTCATTCTTCCATGAAAATTTTTGTTTCTCAAAGCTTTCCTAATAGTTTTGGGATTCTCTATTTTACCGAATGTTAAATCCATATATATAGCAAGTGCCTGTTGACTAATTCGAGGATTTCTATGCACTTATTTTAAAATTTGCCATTCATCCAGAGCGTTTAATGTTTTTAGACGACCTGTTCGCTGTCGATTTTGTGTGGTATTCAAATCATCTTTTCTCTATCACTCACAGTTATTTGGTCTTCGGAGACATTTCTCGCCAAATTGCGATTTAATGTTGTTCTATTTATTAGGTGAGCTATCACAAGAAACTTAGTGCTTCCTATATTAAATGAAAATAAAATAGGACTTGGTGTATGGAGTGTACAAGCGATTATCTTACAGAATAGCTTAGCTGTTGTAATGCTTTGTTCATATGAATTTTTGCCTATACGAAGATAGCGCTCCATATATCTAATTAGCTAATTTCAAGAGTTGTGCTGAATTGTGCTTGAATATTATGTCCATAATGCGAAAAATGCTTCAAAAATATAAAAAAAAAACGTATTTTAGACCACATCCATATTTCGTTATTTTCTAAATTATGCTAAGTTGTACTAGATTGTTCTATTACTGTGCTAGAGTAGTATTTCGAAAAAATAATTAAATAAAAAGTTACGCCGAAAAAACGTTTTCGATAATATACGATTGAAGTAACGTTTAAATTAACATTAGCCATCCGGATGTCATATAATTATAGCTAGCGTAGCACAGCTCAGCACAAATGCAAATTTAGCCAGCACAACGATATAAAGGGCACTTTACTTTTGGGCGCGATTGTTCGCAACAGCATCCTATTGCCGAATTTCAATGCTCTGACGATTCGATGACCACCAAATTGCATATCGGAGTTGTGTTACGCTAAGACTGTCACGTCTTGTAACGGTGACCTTGGCTTTTGCACTTCCGATGGTTCTACCTTTGTTTACGAATGTCAAAATCTGCAGTGCGATCCATACTTGTAGCACCATTTCTTGAAAAAGTGGCAGTCCAAAGATTTCGTGCTTGGTGGAGTTCCTTTCAGATTCCAACTATAAACCAGGATGTTAACACCAGTGTCTCGAAATACTAATTCCGACATATTACATACCACTCTCCAGTTAATCTGGTCTACATCGCAGCCAAGCTTTGGTACGGCTAACTTTCTACTAGTACCGGACAAATTTGTTTCCTTAGATCCCATAATATCTTTCAAAAGTCTTCAAAACGAGTAAGGCTTTCGTCACCAGGTAGTAAATACTTTGCATACCTTGGCGATTACGATGTTGGAGGGGATACGCCTTTCCAATTTCTCGCTCCTGCTGCTACATTTCTTCTATGCCACCATATCTCTTTTTAAACTCAACGTCTTTAGCGACAAAATGAGCTAGGGGGTACTCCTCTGGTACTTCAAATAGATTTATATATTCCTCAGTGGTAACCCCAAATCTAGTTTGCTGTTGTCCTTAATAAGTTGACATAAATTCGGTAGACGATTATTATCTGTTTTTAACTCCTAATTCTCCTAATTCAACATGGTTCACTCTTTGCTCACATTCTTGTTGTTGGGACTCTGCATTGCTTCCGTGGAACCGGGCTAATTCATTCATGTGAACTACTTTAAACTTTCCTCTGGGAAATTTCATAGTTCAGTAGATTACATCGTTGATCCTCTTTATCACTCTATACGGGTCTTCCCAAGACTTCTGCAATTTGGGAGATAGGCCTCGTCGTCGCTGGAGTTGGTATAACCAAATCAGGTCACCAGGTTGAAATCCTCCTATTTTGTAACTTACATCGTGGTGGTATTTCGTTCAATCACTGGCAATCTGAATGTTGTTGAGAACTCTTTCGTGAATTGAGTTTACTTTCAATACCTTCCCATATGCATTTCCAGCAAGCTCCTTCTCTTCAACCTAGCTACAGAACCCCAAATCACATGGAAATCTAATTTGTCGCCCAAACAACACTCTAGTTGTGATGTCTCCTGTAGTTTGGTTTACATTTGATCGATAAGTCATCAAGAACTGATGTAAATAATGGCCCCAATCTTTTTTATTGTCTGAGACAACTTTTGACAAATATTCTCCCATTGTTCGATTCATGCCTCCTACTATTCAATCTGACTGTGGATAAGGAGTGATTGTTCTCGTTTTTCGTATATTCAATAGCTGGTAAAGACTTTGGGATAAGGCTAACTAAACACTTCCTTGGTCTGGATGTAATTCCAAAGGAATCCCAAAATGATTAAACGGTAATTTTACCAAGGTCTCGGCCACTGTAACTGTTCCTTGATTAGGTAGAGCGTATGCTTCGGTGTATTTACTAAAACTGTCCATTGCAACAAGGGTGTATTGGTTTCCCGCTTCGGTTTCTGGAAATGCACCAGCTATATCTATAGCTGCTTTTTCAAATGGGATACCTACATTATATTGTCGAACCTGTGCTTATCCCTTCCCCAATGAACCATTTGTAGAGGTACATAATACATATTTTCGGCACCACTCATTAACATCACCTTTGCAGTTTATTCAAAAAGTATTCACGAACTTTTGCACTCATACGCCCTACAGATGGACCATCATGCAGTTTCCGTAGAATTTCCGCTACTGTGTCTCTAGGAACTACCAACTGCATCAATTTTTTACTTTCATCATCATTTTACTGGACTCTTTGCAAAAGGCCGACCTGAACTTTGAAGGAGTCCCATTGGGACCAATATACTTTAACAACGGGATTAAATGAGGGCACTTCCCCCCAACTTGTTGTTCGGCCTTCGTTGTTCAATTTTAATAGCACTTCCAGGTCGGGTCGCTTTCTTGATCTCGTTTAACATCATCTGGTTGCCAGTCATCGTTACTTATAAGAATGCGTAGACAACAGGTGCTTCCACTTTTGACTCCAACTGAATACAATGTTTGCAATCTTTTGTGCAAGGGCAGTCTTGATAATGCGTCAGAATTTCTATGATTTCTTCCGGCACGATGCTCAACTTCAAAGTCATACTCTTGCAACCGTTCAGTGCATCTCACTATTTGGCGTTCTGGATTCTTAAACTCAGGAGCCATTTCAACGCTGCGTGGTCAGTTCCCAATAAGAAATTACATCCATAAGGGTATTTGTAGAAGTGTTCGACAGCTTTTATAACAGATAGCAGTTCTTTGTGCATAATACAATAATTTCTCCCAGATTTGGGCAACACTTTACTAAAATATCCAATTACTCGTTCTTGGTCGTCTTGGATTTGCCATAGCATTACATCGATGCGGATGTGGCTAGCATCGGTATCTAAGACAAATCTTCCCTCTACTTTAGGTTAACTGAGTACGGGTGCCGTTACCAATGTTCATTTAAGTGTTTCGAATGACTGATGGTTGTTATTGCTCCATAAATATGGTTCAGTAGGTTTTGTAAGTGGCCTTGCGATATCTGAAAATCCGTGTACAAATCGAAAATTTTCATAATTGATATTTATCTTTTGGTCATGGCCATCCTTTTACGAACCAAATTTTCTCTAGGTCAACTGTTACACCTTTTACGTTGTTTTAGAACATATTGCTCTTTATCGGACTAAGTTGTAGATGCGCACTTTGTAGTCTTTGAAACAACCCTATAAAATTTTTCAGGTGTTACTTGAAGCCTTTCCAATAACTATGATATCGTTTAAGTATACTAGACACGTTAGCCACGGAAACTCTAACAGAAACAATTCCATCAGCTTTTCAAACGGCACTGGTGTATTGCACAAATCGAAAGACACCGCCGTGAACTGGCAGAGACCAGATCCAATTGGGAATGCTGTCCTTTCCCAGTGCTCATAGTACATACCGATTTACCACCTTTATGTCTAAAGTCGAAAACCATTTGGAGCCGGAAATCGTGTCTAAAGTGTCGTCAATTCTGAGGAGAGGATATCTGTCCTTTTTGGTCACATTGTTTAAATAACGGTAATCCATACAGAATCTAGTTCTATCACCTTTATTCTTAACTTGTACAGCTGATGATACTCAAGGACTGCTAAATGGTTCTATTATCCCTTCAGTGATCATGTCCTTGATTATCGTTTGGATAGAGGCACCATATTTAGTCGTTGACGTATTCGTTGGGCATCACTGGTATTTATTTTATGCGTCACAACATTTGTTCTTCCTTTCCAACCGTCAACCGTTACAAATGTGTCAGAATATTGTTGGATCAGTTGGTTGACTTTATTCCTTTTCTCTTGGGATAAACCGTTGCCAAGCATTCAAGTATGGCATGCAAGTTAGATAAATCCTTTACGGGTAAAACCTTTTCGCTGATTTTTGTGCAACATACCACAGATGACATAATACGGTGCCCTTCTTTAGAGTCATTTAGAAGGTATTAGCATTCATTAAGCGAACATGGCCTCGATCAATATTCTTTCAGCCGAAATATCTCTACCAGTATTTATTTATTTTATTTATTTGTTGAAATACCAACAGGTATAAAATACCTAAGATAGGCATATAAAAAATACATAATGTACAAATACCCTAATCTACAACGTTTTTACTCTAAACAGGTTTCTATGTTTGTTTTAGTAATAGCTTGTTTAAAATTTCTAAGGTTGATATTAAATATGTCGATACCTTCAGATTTCACTATCAAATTCATATAATCGCACATTCTATATAATGGTGATTTTTTGCCGTTATGTTGCTGGTTTCTAGAATTCCTGTACATCCTACCTGGAACTTTCCATCCGATTGATCCATAACTATTGTTCCGCTGCTTGGCGGTTCACTTCTCTGCTAGTATTATTTTTGTTGGAGGGTCATCTCATTTATTAATGGGTATAATGGGTATGAATCTTCAAGTCTACGTCAAAGCCACACTCAGGCATTATATCCATACCCAGTATAAAAGGTTTTTCAATATCAGCTACTAGCATGCGATGCGTTAACTTTCTATCACCAATCCCAATATCACCATGAGGGGTTGCAGAACTTCCTGCAGCTGTGAAAGCAAGATTCTTCTATTCCCAACAACTTTTGATTTCACTGTTGTGTTCGTTGTTCCTGTATTCGGTAACATTTGCAATTCCTCACTGAGATTAATCAATTAAAACAAAGACTATCCTGTTTATGTTTTAAGGATGCTACTTGGATGGCGACTTCTTGGTGTTTTCTATTATCATATCGTACTTCTTGAATCGTAGTTTACGTTCTGTTAGTCCTTGTACTGTAATTATTCTTAACACTGTTTCTTCTAAAGTTTTAGCACTAGTTTTATCTTCCTCAATGGTTCTTACACGAACATGACTCTTCGATACTTGTTTGGCGGTTTCAAATTCTAGTTCATGAGCCAATGTACTAGCATGTTCACGCGTATAGACTAATATAAGTGCTACTTGTGTTTCAGAAACCTGAAGGCCATCCACAAATGTTTGCACTCCAATTTGTTCTATAAAATTTTATGGATGTGCTAATCTTACAATCCGTGCAATTTCAGTTTCTAATATTTGGGGTTCTCTCCAATTTTCTACAGTGGGTTCCTTAACTGAGCACAGTAGGCTTGTTGCAGATGTTTATTTCCATATCGCATTTCCAATCGTGAAAGAAGATAATTAAAATTATTTTGCAAATCGTCTGGTATGGTTTGTAGAATGTCGAGAGCAACCCTACGTAGAGCCACTATTAAAGCAGTTGCCTTTTCTTCAAATGTTCACCTACTTGATGTTGCAGCTGCCATGAACTATTCATGGCAATTGGCCTAAAATATCTTCCCATCATACGTGGGTGCTCTAACGTAACTTTTAGTACTTGGTATGCCATTTTCAATAACAGAGAAATGTTAAGCTTGCTGTACATTCACTTCTGTAGTTGCTCATGAGGAATAGAAGCTACTGCCTTCTTGGGCATGTTGACTTTTTTATTTACGGTAAGCAGAATAAACTTTTGATGTAATTTGTCGCAATCGCAATTCTTAGTTACTTCCTCATATTTTGTTGCCATCTCATTGGTAACACCTGTTTCTTTTGTTAATTTATTTTGCTTGATTTCATTTCTTACCGTAGCTTGTTTCGGCTTAATTTAAATTGCTCTTGTAGTTTCTTTTGGTTTGTATTAATAGATAACGTTTCGTCTTTTAATTATTTTGAAAGTTCTTCTTTTAATGCATTTTGACCTATCATAATTTCAATATGTAATTTATTTTGATTCTATTTCATTTGCTCTTTTAATTTGCTTGATATTTCTTCTTACAATTTATGTTGATTGCACTCCATTTTTTCTTGTAATTTATTTTGATCGGACTTCATTCGTGCTGCATCATTTTCATCAACGACTCCACTTTATGTTTTTCCGCACTTCTTGTCACTGGTATATAAAAACAATTAACATTATATTTTATCTTATAATAGTGTATGAGTTCAGCTTTTAAAAACAAATCCGACACCCGACACCAATGTAACGAAACTAGTTAATTATGTGAAATATTTATTTATATTCACTAAGATTAGAATTATTTATATACACTTATTTATTTCATTACTTATTTCACAGTACACTAACAACAAACGTTTATATTTATACTTATGTGTAACGGTAATTAACAGCACACGATATTAATAAAAATTAAAACTAAGGGAATATAATCTGCTATTTATATAGATGGAAAAAAGGTCCAGAAAAGTAAGGAAGAATCTAAAATAATTAGTCGTAGTAATGATTTAATACATTTCAATGCAATGACTCATTGCTGCCTTGAATTTAATAGACAGATATTGATTACCACAATGAGTCTTTGTGTTTACATCATCTATTTTAATCATAAGGAATCTATTGGATTGTTCTAGAATGTTCCATTGAATTTTATTGTTTCTAATTTTTGTTACAGTAGAGTTTCATAATAAACATCCACCATTTGGGTCCCTTATGCGCTAATTTCAGGTTCAGGATCGATTTTTACAGAACGATGCGTAAGCCGAGTTCTATAAAGCAGATCGAGAGCCTGAAATGTGACAGCACATGAGCAACGAATAAAATCTTTGCGTTTAAGCATATTTCGAAAAACACAAATTTGTTCTAAATTTTGAGATTAATTGTGACAAATTAGGTATATAAACGAAAAAATTTGGACAGAGTATTTGGTAACTCAATGCGTAAAATGAAATATCCTCTACATTTTTAAAAACTAAATCGAAATGGAAGAATAAATTTTTTCCATTTTCTTCTTCGTTTTGAAGATATCTGAGTTTAAATGTTACGAAGAAATAGCATAAATATGTATTGCAATAAACAAATTACTTAAAGGGGAGAAATATTTTGCGTTTAAATTTAAAACGGAGATTAAAGAGAAACTGCAAAAAACAAAGTATTGCGCAAGTAGGTGTTCAGCGATTCCACCATTCTCACGAATACACGTACGACAACGCTCAAGAATCGAATTGTTTACCACCGCAAAGTTTGCTGTAGCTTGAATGCTCTGCATTGCGTTATTTATACTGTCTTAGAGCTTTTGAACGGTATTAATTTATTCAGTATAGACTAACGATTTTAATTTGCCCCATAAATAGAAGTCTAGAGGGATAAGATCTCAAGTTTTATATCAACCATCGAACGACATTTTTAGCGACATGTGGTGGTGCACTATTGTACTGGTACCACGTCCTAAACCACAAAACTACGGAAAAATCATCTAAGAAAGCTTCTTCTTGATATTCTAAGGATTCTAAATACGAATTAGCGTTCAAAAGTTGGGGAAAGACTCGAATAGGCAGTAGTTGTCCATTAAAATGCCACACCAGATATTGACAGAAAATCTGCGTTGAAATGATCGAACTCTCATTACATGCGAATTTTCTAATGACCAGATGTGATCATTGTGACAGTTGTTAGAGCCATTTTAGTTAAAAATGGATTCTTCCTACAACAATACGAAATGAATAAAATCTACATTTTGATTACATTGTTCCAGAAACTATTGGTCAAAAAACTCGGCGGTGTACTTTGTCGCCTGGCTTCATGTGATGAACGCTTTTTTGTGATACGGATGTAAAATTTTCTGATGTAAAGTTTTCCAAACAAAATTATGAAATACGTGTAATTGTGTTGAAATCCGTCTAGTACTTGTGCTTGCTTCATCAAAAACAGTATCAATTATATCTTCTTTATGTTCAATTGTATGCTATTTATGAGGTACTCCTCTACGGAGTTTAGCAATTCCACTTTCACGAAATCTTTAGGGTATCCGAAAAAATTCAACGAGATAGTTGACGTCTGTTGGAATACTTAAATTGGTATTTGCAGCATGCCGCGAGGGCATTTACATTATAAAATCCGTAAATAAAGATAATATCGGTATATACTTCATTTGTAAATTCCATTTCAAAATCACTTCAGACTCAATAGAATGACAAAACGATGATAAACTGACAAGCTTTTATTCATTTTTTTCCATCATAACCGGATACTTGGATAATTATTCTTTGTTTGCAATTTTTCTTTATTGTTCATTTTAAATTTAAACTAATAAATTTCTCCCTTATAAGATAATTTGTTTATTTCAATTCATATTCATATAATTATTATGTTAATTCTTCGCAACATTTAAACCCAGATATCTCGAAAACGATGCAGAAAATAAAAATAATTTATTCTCCCATTGCGATTTGGTTTTTAAACATATAGATGAGATTTCATTTTTCGCCTCGAGTTACCAAATACCCTGTATATTTAGTTAAATACAACTTTATTGATTATGTATTTTAAAAAACAGTTATAAGAAACAATTTTCAAAACTCGATATATAGAAAACCATTCAATTTAGGCAGAGGGTGTACTATACCAATTTATTTTAGAATTTCGGGAGAAATTGAAAGTGTTCCATTTAAAAAGTGCAAATTTGCTTTTGCGTGACTTCTTTATCAGCCTGATTAAAATACCTAAAATCCAATTGTATTAAGGGTATTTAATTATATAATCAATTAACAGCATTGTTAGCGACTGTGATTAGTTGACATATTTTCAATACTTCAAGCTGATAATATTTTGACCTAACATGATTGCCATCAAATTGTATACTTGTTTAACCATCGTTTAGACAATTCGACATAAAACTTCTTTATTTAACATTTTTCGCTAAGTCACCTAGTTTAGGAAATAATTGACCATTCCATACATATCAGCTACTCTATGTGTGTAGGTACCTTTAAGTAATATTAACCTTTAAAAGTAATTAAATAATAATTAAGTCTCATTAAGCAAATTTCAGTTTTTATAATCAATTAATATGATTTACAATAAGAATTTTTTTAGCACAATTTATTGTGTTCTATTTCTTTTCCAACTTTAAAATCAGAATTAATTTCAATTTCAAATGCAATTTCAAAAATTTTTGACAAAAAAACATTCGGGTTTCCTTGTAGCATCGCTTAATTTAAAACAAATTTTATTTAAAGATAAAGATCCTCTTGACATTTTAGAAAAAAGTGTATTTTATAAAATGTTTGGTAGTCACTGTATATACCTTTTTAACTAACAAGTATATTATATAAGTAACTTTTAAAGACCCTTAACTAAATACTTGTACAGTACCAAAATCCATCTGCGGTATCTTCAAATTCTCGTTTCCTTATATAACAAAAACATTTTTACGTTCCTTATTTTCTAACGAACTTATTTCTGTTTCAACCGACAATGCCAAAATTTCAATGGCATAAAATTTAAAAATTTTTGTGAACAATTTCCTAAAATTAGTTCCCTTTTATAAAGGGTAACGAAATTTGCCAGTCACGTAGCCACCTATCTACTTGTTCAAATTTTAACTATTTTCTATTATTATAATACGCTTTCTTAAAGATTTGTTTTATCTAGTTACGTTTTAAATTAATGTATCAGTTATTTTAGAATTAAAAATCTTTCATTTTACTTTTCAAACTAGAAACTTTTTTAAAAACAACTTAGCTATTTGTTTAACATTAATTATTTCGTCATTTTCGAAAACATAACTTGTTTTTAAACTGTGGTGATATAATTACTTTCATTGTAATTAATATTGTTAGCGTAAGTCCAATTTAAAATTAAAACAATTATCTAATAATATAATTTTAAAATAAAGCAGTTTAAAACTACCTAATTGTCTAATAGCTGACAATGAAATATTAATCAACTATTTTGATCAAGGTACATGTAATGGTAAGTTTTGTATCATCATCAATGCAAGAGAACTTATAAAATATAAATCGCCTAGTTAATAAGCGGTAGCGTTACAAAATAAAAATTTTTAACGCTCCCTTTAACAGAGCGAAAACCTGTTTCTAAAAGTCCTGTGATTTATATTAGCAACACGGTAGGGCGCTCTAATATCTATTACTTGAAAACATATATATTCGATGGGCATTTTAAAGGTATTGACATGAAAGTAAAATAGAACATCGAAGGCGATTTATTGACAGCCACGTGAACTGACGACGTAATATTAGGAATGTGAAAATTCGTATTCTATTTTTAATGTCAAAAAAGAGTACTGAACCAAGTAATCCGCACTGTAGCTAAATTTATGAAGCATTCGACATAAAATATTCGGCATCTATGATTTTAAGAAGCAGGACGCCCTATTCATGTTTTATGAAACGACGCCTCCAATGTTAGCGGGATGTAAATATATATATATATATA
>JAHWXV010339764.1:0-14959 GCA_024586415.1 Phrixothrix hirtus
CCCCCCCCCCCCCCCAATAAGCGTAAAATTAAAAGCAATACAAATACTAAAAATTTCTTTTTTTTAATAATGACGAGTCGACTATGCATATGCTTTCAAATATACAAATATTATCGAGTAAGTGTTTCTTTCTAAATAAAAATTTCCGTAGTAGAGCAGAATTGTACGTCTTTATTTTAATTTTCGAAGAAGACGCATAAAAACAACACTGTAGAATGATACACCTCTTTAAATGTTAGTGACCGATATGTTGACAAACAAAATTATGCCAATTCACATCAGTTACTAGATGCGTTTCGTTGTCTAACCAGTGTTTTAATAATAAAAACCAAATCCCAAATTGTGCCCATCTACACTGTGTTAAGTTATTGGTGCTTTTATATTAATATAACTGTGCACAAGTTTGTAATAATGAAGTACTTACAGAGGTATGATTCAATTAATATAGATTGAAAAACTGTAAAATGAATTAACATACTTTAACGTGTTTAATTATTTGTAGTTTCGAAGGCAAATTCACAAAAATGATACTCAAGGAATTTATAATTATATAGCTGTAATTTTTAAGACAATTTAATTGGACATTTATGTAATTAATTATGTATCCGAAGAAAATGTTAGGGAAAGCTGTTTTGAAAGTTTTAATACGTAAGGTAATTAATTACATTAAGTCTGATCAATAAGATTGTTTTAAAGATATCACCTATTACAATATTCCTCTAGTAATACTTTTATAAAATTGCTTTCAAATAGCGTAAAATAACGTTTGATTATTTTAAGTCGAAATTGGTAAATTATTATGCCATTTCTCTAAATACTGTTGCAAAACCAACTAGGAAAATCTAAAACGTGTCAAAATGTTTAAAGTATTTTTTTTAGTGTAGGATGATGTCACGCAATTTCAGAAATGAAGATCGATTTTTAGGTGTAAAATTAAGAAATGTCAATAAATAATTGTAGGGAAATTACTTTTTGGTTTAAAATTATAATGGTTATGTATATTTAGATATTAAAAAGATTTATAAAAATTCATTCCCTGACTGGGGTTCGATCCCAGGACCTTTGGCGTGTAAAGCCAAAGGTCCTGGGATCGAACCCCAGTCAGGGAATGAATTTTTATAAATCTTTTTAATATCTAAATATACATAACCATTATAATAAATAATTGCTTTAGCTGTCCCTACATTTCAACACATTTTCTTAATACAATATATGACCAGTTATTAATAAATAGCTTCTTCAAAATTGTTAAAAAAATTGTATACATGATTTCTAAATCCTTTCAATTGTGTGAAAGGGCAATCTCCTTATCCTCTTATTTGTTGCAGTAAACAAATCGCAATGTGCCTGCTACAGCTGAAGAAGTGTGTTACTGTTATACAGTTATAATTTTATGACCGAATAACAGTTTTAGTCTGAATGCAACCACAGGCACCTCGTTGTACATAATTAGAAAAAAAGCCTTTTTTGTATTCGTATTACTTTTAATTTTACACTTATTGGAGTGTCTCTAGGGTCGAATTTCATCCCTTAAAAGGAATGTCATATTATCTGAAACACTGTGTATATATATAAATTATGAACTCAAAATTAACCTATAACTTTTTTTTTATTATTTAATGATAACCTAATTTAACGTAATATTGGTGTAATAAAAGCAAGAATAGTGCAGTTATCTATTATTTAAATTTGGTTATAATATAACGACTTATTTTAATTATGTACTCATAAAATTAAAAAATTTTGAATTGTACTTCTCGTCGTGCGCTGCATATTTAGGATTGTGAAGTGGGTTTATATTAACACGTCATCCAAGTCTATGGAAAAACACTTTATATTCAATTTTGACGATTAGTACTTTCACCAAAATCTCTACTCGTCACGAAACTCTTGATTTAATGAATTTTAAAAATAACTTCGATCGCTTGTAAGACAAGAATGCAATGTAGGATATAGGGTCATATGAACCTTTCACTCAAAAAAGCTTTTGCTATCTAGCACAGAGGTTTGTTACACCCTGTATACATATAGAACATATTTAAACCTAATTCGATATTCTCAGGAGTCAAATTGTGTCCTTCAAAGTCACTGAAGTCCATTATTTTACAGCATTTAATAGTTTTGTTGTTATTCGCCGTTTTTCTGCAAGTATTTTTCATTGTTTTTTTAATATAAAACCATTTTCGCAGCAAAACTGATACTAATCAAATGCTATTGAACTCTTAGCAATGACATAAGGGCTAAAAGGTTATCGAAATAAAATAAAATTAAATGTCCATTTTTGAGCTGTTTCTAACAAAGATTCACTTTTTAAAGCTCTAACCCAACCTTTTTACGTCTTTGACTTCAGAATTGGTATCCATATTCTTTCTTATTTGATAAAGACACCGGAAAACCCTTATTTGATCTCTATTTACAACAGAATAAAAGAACGACATATTACAAATTTAAAAAAATAAACGCTTTCTGATTTGAATACCTCCATATAATTCTGCATTTGTATGCATTCAACAACAATGAAGCTTATTGCAACGTCATTTTGGAATTGTCTATTACAGTAATAAGAGTAGAAAATGTATCGCTTGAAGGCACGTGTAATTTATATTCTATTCATAAAGCTTTTGTAAACGGCTAAAAAATTTTTGGAACACATGTGATTTACCATTATACATTTTTTCGACAAAAATATGCTGAATCTTGGAGAACAAATGTGTAAAATGCACTATATTATTCAAATACATCAGTTTTATAACTTATCCTTAAAGAAACCGCATCATATCTTCTTCAACAGCGGTTTGTTGTAACAGGTCATTCGGCAAATACTTTTATTTAATACACTGAGTTACAAAAAAAGTGGCGCACTTTAATTTTACCACCTTTTTTAGCCATTCTTTTTGAATAAAGTTTAGGATTCACGTAAATCGCATTGAGATGGCTGTAACATATTCTGTCACTTTTTTATATCACAACTATTGACATTAATAACCTGAAAAAGGTTTTATTTCAACTTCAGCATTCTTCTTCAGTTTTAATCAAATTTCTTATATACTGGGAACCCAATTTTATTGAGACTTTTTGTAACAAATGCTTTTTATTGGTCGTTCGAAGTGAATTAAAGTTAGTTGTATCTGAAAATGCAAATAAATGCCAAAGAGGCGGCAAGAGCCGTGGCCTTAGTGGACGATGGCAGAAGCGTTCGACATGCTGCACGGGCTATTGGAAAACAACAGTTCGTGTAGGTCAGTTCATCGTTACTGTGCGACTCAAAGGTACGATAGACATCCTGGTTCAGGTCGCCTTAGAGCAACATCTGCCAGAATCGATGGATGTTTAATACTCGAAAGTCTCCGAAATCGTCACCAAATAGCTGTAGAACTAGCTCGAAGGCTAAGAGCTGTTCGTGATACAACTGTCTGTGCTCAGACAGTAATACGAAGGTTGAGGGCATGTGGTTTGAATGCACGAAGACCCAACCGAGTAATACGACTCACAAGACTGCACAAACCAAATAGAGCAGAATCTGGTGCAAATCATCAGCAATGGGGAGAAAATGATTGGATGATTGGAGACGCGCCCTCTTCTCCGATGAATCCCGATTGTATTTGCGATCACCAGATGGACGTCATAGAGTATGGAGAAGGCGAGGGGAAAAATTTAATCCTGCTACTGTCTTTGAATAAGAAAAGTTTTGGGGAGGCTCTGTGATGGTTTGGGCTGTAATTTCGTTCGAGACCAAACCGGAGTTTTTTATTCTTTAAGAACGGTCTTTAAACGCGAATGGTTACATCAGAGACATTCTTCAAGATTATACTGTTCCTTCTGCACCTTTTATTGGACTAAATTTCTTGTTTATGCAAGATAACGCAAGACCAGATAAGACAAGGTGTATTAGTGGGTATCTTGAAGAAGTGGGAATTGAGTGTTTAAAATGGCTTTCAATGAGCGTAGGCATGAATCCCATTCAACATCCCTGAGAGGAATTAGGAAGACGCGTAAAAGCCCGTCCTGTGGTCCCAGAGACGCTACAAGAGCTAAGGCAAGCACTTGTAAAAGAATGGGAAAACATGGACCAAAATGTAATTGCAAATTTAATTCGAAGTATGCCTCGACGCATTAGGGACCTCGTTAATGCTCGTGGAGGTCATATTCGTTATTAACATGAATAAAAGGATTTATTTGTGGTAAATTGTTACTCTGCTTTGTGTTATGATTTTTCGTTTTTGTTTACCATTTTGTTGCATTTCTAGTTTTTCTTTATTTTTATACGTTATTAAAATCTTTCCTTCGACAACATTTTTGATTTGCTAATTAAATTAGTCAATTAAGTGAAAAAATTTAGTTTTCCTGAAATAAAGAAAAAGATAGTGCCAGTTTAATTAGTGCGCCACTTTTTTGTACCTGTGTATTTGGAAAGATTGTACTTTATGTAGTTTGTACACAAAAAATTATAATTCTCTGAAAAGTTTTTCATAGGTAAACAAATCGTTAAAGTTGAAAGTCGTATCAGAGCTATGACGCAATAGCATCTGTTGTATTAGGCTTTATTTAGTTCATATGCAAAAGATTAAAATTTTCTGAAAAGTTCTCCATAAGTAAATGACTTATCAAAGTTGAAGGTCGTATCGGAGCTGCGACATAATAGCATTTGTTGCCATATTACATTTTATTTAGTTAATGTGCAAAAAATTAGAATTTTGCGAAAAGTCCTTCATAGGTAAATAAATCATTAATATTAAAAGCCCTAACGTAGTTGTGACGCAATAACATCTGTTATACACCATATTTAGTTTGTATGCAAAAATTTATAATTTTCTGCAAAGTTCTTTATAAGTAAATAAATAATTAAAGTTAATAGTCATATCTGAGCTGTAACACAATAACATCTTGTTGTATACACTGCAGCTAGTTAATATCAGTTGAATTACGAACACCTTCGTTTTATTATAACATTTGTAGACGTTGATAGGGAAAGAAAAGCATAAGATTATAAATTCTGTATTGATTGAATGAAAAAATACAACACCAAAATGACTATACAATTTATTTTTTAAGCTTATAAAGACGAAACCTGAGAATATTATGACAAAAAAACTGCAGGAATTATACAATATAGGTAAATGAATGTACTAAAATTATTACATATTAAATTGCATACTTATTTATTAATGAATTTGTATTGTTTTCATTCAATGAAATATTTTCACCACGTAGTATACTGAAGTGGATTGGCTGAAAATATATCATTAATTTACGGTATTTGATTGGCTTTCTCTGTTTAAACTGCGGGTAAGTATAACATGAAGTGGAAATGTTAATTGTGTTAATACAAAAGTGCGTATGGAAATTGTGTTAAATGTGTGCTCTTAGTTAGTATATTAGTATATTATCAAATTCCTTCAATTTATTTCTGTATATGCTACATAACTAAAAATGGCCACACTGATTACTAAAAACACTTCATTTTGAGTACTGTTAATTCAGCAGTGTTGACATAAGGATGTTCGAACGCATTCCTTAACTGTATTATTGGAGCACCGTATTGCTTGAAAAATAACGAAAAATCTGATGACAAAGATTATGTCAAACAATGAAAATTTGTATATTTATTAAAATTGTATGTATACAGGGTTACTGGTAATTGGATACATTCCTTTGGGGATCTGATAATACAAAAGGCAAGGAGTAAATTTAACCTAACATGCATTATACAAAATCCAGTCGGTTTTGATATATTTCAATTTTAATTTTTTTTAGAAAGTAGTTCTTAACGCCTTAAATTGTAATTTTCAAAAAATGTACCTTAAATTTGTGGAACTTTTTTTCTGCAATGATTGCTCAACACTATAATCTTCCATATGAAATCAAAAATATCTGAAAGCATTATAAACTTGTGCAAATTTTAAAGAAAAACTTTTAAAAAAGTTACTTTTCAAAATTAGGAGTAAATATATTTCTAGTTATTTAATCAAAAATATTATGGGAGCTTACGTAAATATTATTTTGAAAACTTCCTTATTATAATAGGTATCAAACGAGGTATAAATATCAGAACCAGCCTTTTGCGGTTACAAAAAAAACAATAAAAACGAAGCAGGCAACAAAATTTCTAATAAAATGTGCTATTGTTTCTATGCGTTTTGGTTAAAGTAGACAGATCAACAATAAATATGACAGTCTACTGTCATTTTGGTTATAAAAGTAGTGTTTGACAGCTTTTTCTTTGCTTAGAATTTTGTATTAGATATTAAGTTTGTTGTTATATATTTTTAGTGTCGTTGTTTTTGTTGAAGTTAATAAATTGTTTGCTATTTTTTTGTGGTTTCGTTACTTTGTTGTGATACGGCTGCATACAGCAATGCAGAATATGCTGACTTCTTGTTTGTCTACGGATATTTTGATGGAAATGCTGCCGAAGCTAGTCGGGAATATGAACGTCGTTTTCCTAACCGCCGTATACCAAATGTTCGTGTATTCAATGCAACCTATAGAAATATCGCGGAAACTGGTTCAGTTAAACGTAAAGTAGACGACGGCGGTGTTTCTCCCATATATCAACCAGATGACGAGGAAGAAATACGGAGGTAATTTGAGGAGAATCCAAGTACTTCAACTACCAAAGTCTCGAGGCAAACTGGTGCATCACAATGGAAAGTTCGGTCTACTATACGTGAAGCTGGATGCCATCCAGGCCACTGTACCCCTCCCAAGGCTTACAGGAGGATGACCCTGTAAGGAGAGTAGAATTCTCTCGCTACATTTTAAATTCAGATGCTGAAGATAGAAATTTTCTGACCAACATCTTATGGACGGATGAATCTAAATTTAGTCGGGAGGTCATAACAAATTTTGATAACTTATACTACTGGGCTGAAGAAAATCCACATTTCGTAAGGGAGACTAGTTTTCAAAGGAATTTTTCAGAAAATTTATGGGTGGGAGTGATTGACCGCTTTTTAGTAGGACCTTGCTTCTTTCCTGAAAATTTAAACGGGGAAATCTATGAAGGTTTTTTAGAAAATCATCTACCAGGTCTTTTGGAAGAGGTCCCCTTAGATGTCAGAAGGAAAATGATTTTTTAGCACGACGTTTGCCCAGCATATTATAGGCTGACAGTACGGGAGTTGCTTAATCGTTGTTTCCCTAATCATTGGATTGGAAAAGCAGGTGTAATCCCTTGGCCAGCGCAAAGCCTACACTTAACTCCTATTGATTATTACGTATGGGGTCACATGAAAGACATAGTTTACGCAACCCAGTAAATACAAGGGAAGATCTTAGACAAAGAATAATAGAGGCTGCCGAACAAATTAGAAAGAAAACAAGATAAAATTTAAGCAATAACGCACTAACTTTTATTAATGTATTTTCTGTGTTTATCTGAGAATAAATCCATATTGGTAGTTACGGTATTTTTACGACCTTTTTTAGTAACTATAAAAGTTTGGGTCCAAGATTTGTACCTCTGAAATGTGCACTTCCTATTTTACAAAAATTTTTTTTACAAGTTTTTTTTTAAAATTTGCACGACTCTTTCACTGTTTCTAAAAATTTTTGATTTCAAATGGAAGATTATAGTGCTGAGCAAGTATTGCAGCAAAAAAGTTCCACAAATTTAATGTACATTTTTTAAAAATTGCAATTTAAGGCATTAAGAACTACTTCTTCAAAAAAAATGAAAATCGAAATATCTCAAAACCGACAGGATTTTGTATAATGCATGTTAGGTTAAATTTACTCCTTATCTCTTGTATTATTAGATGCCCAAAGGAATGTATCCAATTACCAGTAACCCTGCATAATTGTTACTTCTACATTTGGAAACTTTCAGAAAGAGTTTCCACAACAATTTTTTGTTTAATAAAAATTGAATACTTCTTCGTTTATAAATAAGTGCACTTAATCTTATCTTTTTTATTATATTTTGCTGACAATGTCTAATTATAAGTTGGGGTCGGCGTATTCAGGTAGCTTGAGGTTGGGGTTGACGACAGTACCTTGAATCGATATTTTTATCCAAACATCTAGTGGCATTCATTAGCTGAGGATTTGGAAATTAGATATGCCTTCATTAGAATCCATCTTAAGTAACAAGATGGTACAAACTCGGCGTGGGAGAATTGATACTAATAAATTGGTACATAAAAATTTAATAAGGAGCGATTACTACACTTTATTTAAAAGCAATATCTGAAGTCGAAAGCTCAATATTAAACTTTTAAACTTAGACAGACAAATGTTATCACTTTATAACAATTTGCTTAATTTTATAAAGTTGAATATTAATTTTTATCTCTGTATCATTTGAATGACAAAATCGCTTTAATGAAATTGCGTTTCTTTGAAGACTCCCTTAAAGAGTACCTACTTAAAGTTTATTTTCAATCTCGATTTATAGCATCCTCTTTCTTAAAACGAATTGTTCAGTAAAGTTATATGCTCCATTTGTTTAGTCCTTTACTGGAAATACAAAACAGATAGAAACTACAAAGTAGTATATTGGTCGTACAAGCGAATATCTTGCTATTTAGAATCGACTACCGATTCAAGTGTATGTATTTTAAATAAAACTAATTATATTTTGTCGGCCTTGAAATGAGTATAACGAATCATGAATGCACCGAAAAGAAATTAATATCAATTGGAAGCAGAGAATGCTAAAATTTGGATAATTACAAAACCTTTGAACAGACTGAACATAAATAAAATCCTTTCATATTACAACAAAAGCTTTGGAGGCTAATTAAAATTTATTATCTCAAAAATAGGATGAACAAATGTGTCGTAATTTACTTATACATCAATAAAACTAATGATTACATCAAAAGAAAATTGGGTTAACGAAATGAAAATAAATGTTAATAATATTTAATTTATTTAGCATGGCACGTACGCTTTGGAATAAGAATAAATGTAGAAATCTAGAATTAAATGTTTAAATGTAAAATGTCAGATTTAATTAAACAAATTTTTTCAATTAATCTTCTAATGAGCAGGAAAATAAATTAATAAACGGAGAATTATAAATTTTCGTTAAAATCCATTAATTTTAACTAAAACGTCACATAAAATAGGCCATTTTGTTGTAATTAAATTTACGTATCAAACTCTTCGTTATAGTTATGGATCAAAATTGAAAGTGAACCATAAATGTAGGAGAAAAAATTTAATTATAAACTAAATCAACCATACCATAAAATCGCCCTGCAGGACAAACTTCTAACTCGACAAGTTACAGTAGATTAATGAAAAAAGTTTTAAAATTTTATTTCTGTAAAAACTTGATTATGAAATGAAAAGGTATCGCTTCTTCAATTTCAACGAGGAAATACGAAATGGAACCAAAATTGTGATTAAAATAGAGCGTCTACCATTATATATCATAAAAATCACTACTACATTTGCATAAATTATATGTAGAACTCCTTTTCTTTGAAAGAAACATGAAAACCATATTCAACATTTTTTCATAAATCATTATATTGAATTCAGTGAAAACTGAACAAAGTTTTGTATTCATATAAATATAAAAAACTCGAGCTAGCGGTTCGGTCTTAACGTTTTTCTAATAAAAATCGAATAACTCAAGAAACATTCGAGATATTGAAATATTATTTTTGAATTTCAGCATGCAATTCTACATGCAATTCATGCATAGCTTCGTTCATAGTTCAACAAGAATGGCAACGGGCAGTTACAAATTAATTCTTGAACATACTCGAAGGTTGCAAAATTACAAATATTAAAAAGCAGAATGTTAAATGCACACTCACATATCATAAGTGCATCATCACCTTGCAATTTAAATCGTTTAGAACGTCTGCAGTAGTGGGGAACGGTTGCGTTGGACTTGCAGTTTATCGTAAATACGATTTTCAATACCGATGTTGCTCGCCCATTAGGCGAAATTCAACACTAATATGGGTAAATATATATATTTGTAAAGTTCAGAACGAGCAGTGCCCTCTTTAGTATAGGTTTTCAATCAAGTGCTTGTAGAAAATAGTAAGAAAAGCTGTTCGTATGCTGTAATCTGTAGCAAGGAGCCCATTATTTCCTTCAACTAACACATCTAGCCTTAACGATCCACATTAGTTCTACCAAAATGTTTAGCCGAAATTGAGTAAGGACAGACAAAGTGTTATTCCATCATACTCTGACAAAACCGTATATATAATGGTTGCTTCAAAGTATTCGAGCATTCGTATTCAGTGATCCGCAATCTACATGGATACTTTAAATAAGCACTAATGACAAATTACGAGTTTACTATAAAGATTTTCTTATGACTATTATAAACAACATTAGAACGGAAATTGTCTTTAAAGTATCTTACGTTTCCAGTAATCGTTGCCATAAAATTTAAAGCAAACAGCTGTTCCACTTAAGGAAAACGTCTTTTGTTATAAATCTACCACTCTACAAAATTAACTCTAATTTCAAATTGTAATCGGTCAATTTAATTTGACAGTTGATGGTTTCCAATAATTCATCTGACCACGCATGTGTGTGCTTGTTTAATACAAGTTCACGCGCCTTTAAAATTTGTATCTTTGTGTTTATATCCTTCTTTATAGTTGCCCGGCGATTTCAAAACCTTTGACAGCAGGAAATGTCTCTGATGGATATCTTAACAATAAAACATCCTAGAGTTCAAATTGAAACTTGATAGCGAATGATACAGGAAATAGATCGCGGTTATACAGCAGATAAATTTGACAAGTGATACATAATTCATCACAATATAACTCAACATGCGTCCGATAAAATTGATTAAATTTAAAAAATTCCTATTTCTCGACTTGTTATACGATTTAGACTGAACGCACGAAATAACAAACTTGAGCTGACAATATACCACAAATATAGGAACTTATAATTAACGCTAAATTGATAGGTTGAAAATAAATAACCAAAAACTAAATAGGGTTGAAAATATTAATTACTTTATTTGTGACATACACCGACGTTTTGTTCTTACCACACTAATTTGTTTTAAGTTGAAGTTCAATTCAGCTTAAGGCCGTTAGCACTGTTTTCATTAAATGTCCGAATTCGAAAGCGAAATGTTTGTTCTTTAATTAAATTCAAAACAGAAGATGTTTGAAACTCCCATAACAGCGCATGCCGCTTAGTTGTTTGCTAATTTGCCACAGCACAGCTTTATCCTAGCTAAATGCAGACAATCAGAGTAATAGCAAGCAATCCAAAGAACAAAAATCGTACTACGTGTACAAAACGATTATCCGACCAGAACAGCTTTACTTGGAGAGAGTCATGGCCAGCGTTAAATCTTCGTGAACGTCAAAGTACTTGCTTGCTCTAGAAGAAAAAGGTAATAAGGTAAAAAAGAGAAAAAGTAGGGCTAATGAGCGCCAGTCTTCATTTTTACACGAGTACCGAAAAGCAGAACCTGTAAAAGAAAATACAAACCTTTGTGTGCACCACGTATATTAATGGCGAAATAATATGCGTGAACGACTAGCAGACTATTTAAGAGATAACGTCAGCGTATCTAGCTACAGCACTATAACCAAATTTAAATACTTGTCGCACTTATATACCGCGACTTTATGAACTTACATCACATTTGGTTTAAAATAAATAACCCTGTAAAAGAAAATGTGTGAAATAACAAAGCATGAATACTATCAAGAAGTACTAGCATTTATTATGATTTTTAGCAATAATTAAACATCAACAGGTAATTAATTATAACGGCGACAAGATAGTAACAATTTTGTTTTACGTTACAACAAATCAGGTTTTAAATTGTATTCAACAAACGTGTTTCTGTAGATACGCACATCTGTTAGGCAGACTACAATCATGGTTAGATTCGAAGCGCATCTTGACAATGTGAATAAAATTCTAGAAAATTTTAGGTTATAAAATACGAACGAAACTGAGAGAAATTTTACAGAATTCAAACTTGTTTAAGATGTTTAAGCAAAACCAAATTTACGTTTAACTTAACAAGCAAACCTATTTTTAGTTGCAACTATAACAGGGCTGCTTTTGTTGTTATTACAACAAAATATTGAGCTTGGCATACGTAAAGCAAATTCAGAGTTGCCTCATTTGCATGTGATCTAAATAGTAACTTATTTGTTTATCTAGATTTAAATTATTTGAGTAAGTAAAAGTTAAAAAGGCTCCTAGAGACTAAGATTAGGCAACCCAAAATACAATACAGGGAGTTTGAAAAAGAACTTCCTAGTTTTAATGTGCCTTAGAATCTGTACAAAGTGACATATAGTCTTTTAGTTTGTGGTGTTTGATTCATCAACTGTCCAAGTTTTGCTCCTGTAAATGCGAGAATTCAGTTTCTGCAGTTGGCAGGCCTGCTTGACCCTAAGAATAACGGCGTTAGTGCTCAGTTCAGTTCAGACGTTCAGTGCAGTGCAATCGCTACTCCGCAACAGAAGGTGCAGTGTGTTATTTGGCCTGTACAAACTGAGTCGTTATAACACTGCAACGTAATTTTAGACGTCAGTATGGTGGTGAACCACCTACAGCAAAAACTATCCGTAATTGGCTAAAGTATTTCAAGGAAACCGGTAGCCAGGTAAACCAAGAACTTCTAAAGCTGCTGTTGAACAGAGCCGTGTTTCGTGTGTTCGGACCCTAAAGAAGCCATTGGCCAAACATGGTCTCTATGTTGGTGAATACGTAGCGACAAGTGGAATAGCGTCTCGAATTGTGTAGGGCAACAAATAGATCCCACGTTAAAGTTTACTAACATTAAAAAAAAACTTGAAGGTAGTCTCTTTCATTGTATGTACTCTTTTATGTAGTTTTCTATGAATTTCACCATTAAATTTATATATAAAGCTAGGGAGTTCTTTTTCAAACACCCTGTATTCAAATATTATTAGTTTCTAATAGTTGCAGTTAAAATTTCTTAAAAAGCGATGCGTAGGGACCGGTGGAATAGTATCAATTCATATATAACAGTTTTATCCATATTTTTTTAATGAATTACATGAGCGTAATATTGAAAAAACGCTAATTTAGATTTTTTCAATATTGAAAAAACGCTAATTTAGGTTTTTTTAATATTACGGTTCCATAATTAATTAAAAACTCTAGATAAAACTATTTTTTGTTAATTTATAATATTCCGCAGGTCCCTACGTAACCTTTTCTAAAAATTTTAACTAATAATATTTGAATATGAATGAATTATTCTAACCAATTAACCAGAAAGTAATTACATTATAGCTATTTATGCATCAAGCGAGTATATAGATGATAACGCCCGGAAAGCGACGGAATCCATCCCGAGAGTTTTTGGCACAAGGGATGCATGTCGCTCGATGGGCATTAAAATCTAGTAACTTCAGTGTTACATGCAATATTTTATTTGCCACTTCATTATTATTTACTTAAATGAGGTAATTATAATGACATATGAGGGAGTTATGAATTTATAACAATTGTTTGGAAATCGTCTACTGATTCCGGCTGTAATTGTATTCCCAGGGTGATGTTGACGGTTGCTCTGAGTTTAATGTTCTTGTCCTCACTATGCTCGCCCATTCATCTTTTTTCCTGAGCACTATGGCGGGTATTCGTTCAGCCTTCCTCATAGTGTTCGTTTCCTTGGTTGCTTCCTCGCCTTCACTCTCCGGTTCTAGGTCTGATAAGATTCCAAACTGATTACTGACGGCTATTTTTCTCGAAGGGCCTGCGTTGGCTCCTCTGCCCGTTGTCTCTTACTTTCTAGAAGGATTGATCTTCATTGACATCTTCTTCGAATGAGTATCCCATCCTCTCTAACATTTCCTTTACGTCTGCTACCGCAGCTTTGCGACCAGCTACGCACGCTAGATTTGTGTTTTAGACACCTTCGCTTGTGTGTTTTAGGGCTACGCCGATGCTATTTGGCACTTTACTCTCGATAGAGTTCTACGCGTCGGATTTTCAAATTTCGCTTTCCTTCGTGCGCTCTAAGGTAACATACGTGTTCTTCGCAGCACCTTGCTGCTGCGTCTTCACTTCAGCGTTGAAGTAGTTGTTGACGTATTTGCGCTAGTACTCAATCATAACCTAACGTCAAGTTTTAATAAAACTCGGAAATGTTTTCGCGATTCGGCAGACTCTGGCAGATTTCCCGCGCAAAAACTGGCCAGGGCTCGGATTAAAGCTGTTTCTACGCTTTTGTAGATTTTTGTATCTTGGATAACTTATAAGTTGAAACTGACTTTTTGTCCTATACCCAACCGACGTTACATGCGTAAAAAGGGTCTATGGTATATTACAATATTTACAAGCAAGAGAAGTTTAAATACGTCCGTACATGTCGGCTGCTGAACTTTCTCGCCCTTCTTGTTGATGTGTGGTAGCTACATTTGGGGAATGCAGAACATTTTGTATTATGAATTACTAAACGAGAACTTCGCAATGTACCGAACTAAAACTTACCATATGTTTGTCAAAAGACTTGATTAATAGAACAAATTCATGTTTTTGTTCACAGTGTAATTATTTATGCTTCATTTGCCTTAGTTATCAAACGATCCTCACACACCATTGTTTACTGCGTTGCTTAATAAGTTTGTTATTAATAATTAACTAGATAGCGTCCATTATCTTTAAACAATGCAGCAAACATAATACTTTAAACTGTTTCTAAAATTTCGAATTTTAAAGCCGGTTTCCACCTGGAATTTTTTAAAAGGGTCGAGTACCTTTCTAAAGATTACATAGGATTATCCTTGCGTACTTATATTTATTTTTGCATGAGCCAAAACCAGATTAAAGTTTGAACAAATATTTATTATTTCAAATATAATTAAAAGATATACATATCAACAAGTTTTCGTTAAAAATAAAATTTTAAAACAAATAATTAGCAACTTTTCTAATATCAGGCCGTTAACCTTTGTTACGTGATTTTCGGCGTAATATTAGCAACTTAGAGAAAAATATAAAATTTAAAATTTAAAAAGTCTTGTTA
>JAHWXV010339776.1:0-11813 GCA_024586415.1 Phrixothrix hirtus
TTTAAGTAATACATTTTATTAAATTCTGGCTTAACCATTACCTTTATTAAAAAATTGCATTAAACGTTTTGTTATGTATAGGAAGGACTATATTCTGGGCTACTCCCAAATAGAAATATTCATTCGTTATTGACTTTTGTTGTGGCAAAGTTTTGACCTTTACTAATTTTTTTCGGAAAACCATTACGTTTTGACTGTTGTTGTATAAGACTTTTTTGTTTGTATTGATGTCCTCTATCACCTGTTACAAGAACGAACGCTATCTTCTTTACACCCTGTATATTAGCTTCATTTTCCATTTTAAATTTTATGTAGATATTAGAATTATTAAATACAGTTAAAACTTGCGATATAGTTTTCAGGGATAGCACAAATAACGTCATCTACATATTGAATAAAAAAAGAAAAAACGAAATATAATTGAGAGCAACATGTTTACAATAAGTCATTCATTACTTTTTCTACCAATATTGGACTAAGAAAAGATCTCATTGGAGTACCAAAACCTTGTAAGTAAAATTAATTTTATATGTAAAATAATTTGTATTAAAAATAAACTCTATTATTTCAAAACAAAGTTTGGAGTATCTTACAATTATTCTTAATTTTATTCCAATTTTTACCTAAAAATCTCAATACTAAATAAGATACAAATTAGTAAACAAACATACTACAAGTAATTAAAACAAAATTTTCAGAAAGTTGAAAATTGTTCATAACTTGGGAAAATTAAACACTTAAATGTCCAGATGCTAATAAAATATTAGCTATCAATTTTTACAATTTTTGAGTGAGGGAAGATGTAGAGGAGAGAAATATTTACCTTGTGAATGTTACCTAATGCGTAACATTTGGGAGCTACAGCTTTGTAAGTGATGATAGACCTGGCTGTTTCATCATCTATGTATTTTGCCTTTCTAATTATGTTATTAAACTGTTATTGCCAGTTTCAAATAACTACTGTATTTTTCAAAACTTTTCGCTACGTTCTTATACTTGTGCAGAAGTTATTTCCGATGTTAAACCAAGTCAAATAGCATGAAGTCATGATTCCATAATCTGCGCAGCAACCTTTGGCAGACCTAAATATTTCACCAAATAGTTTAGTTCGGATGGTGTGGAAACTTGTGGTTACTCTGTTTGAATTTCTAAAAGGTTAATTTCATCATTCCTATCGGTATCAATATTAAAGCGCAAATTGTCGTTTGAACTTGCACATGGAGGAGAAATATGTATTATATGTATGAAGATCAGAAATATTATTTTTATTTTTAGAGTTGAAACCATCGTCGTGGTTTCTTAGTTTCCAAAAGATAAAGATTTCCGTTTACTTTTAGTCAATTGTCTGAGTTGCTCAACACAAACTCTACAGAGTTTGTCTAGAGTCAATGATCTATCCTTGTTGAGATGCCTGTTCTTCCGGAGAACATGTCATACTTGTCGGTACAGTCACGTCAGTAATGTATCATAAATTAAACTTAAACCTTCACCTTTGTGGTACTGTCCTCTTGATCAATAACTAAACTAAACTAGAATAACATAAGCCATTGCTAAGACGATAATCAAATTGTACTGTAGTCTACTTTTTTGAAGGACGAAGTAATAAATCACTGACACCGGATTACAAGGATTAAAGTTCATTTTACCATAATAACCTTTGTAATCCGGTATTCCACAATATCTCAAAGATTCATTATTTTATCGTCAAAAAAGTTGCTTCGACTACTTATTTGAACAATTTAAGCTTAAGTTGATCGATTTTGCTTTAATCTTAATACCAAGGAGTAAACTATAAAAATAACAAATAATGGCAGAGCCATCTATTGTTTATAATAAGATGTATTTTAATATAAATTCGTGCCATTTTTAGAAGGAATCTTCTTCTTTATATTATTTATATAAAAATAAGTTTACGCTTAACAAAACTCAAAAATTAAATTCAACTATCTAAACTTCTCTTTAACCAGATCTCGATAACCTTGGCCCAATATTATCTCTAAAATCTTCGTTGTCTAAGCGAATATCAATTATTTAATGAGATATTGTTTATATGCTATTACTATCTAATGATCGAATAATTAAGAATCGCAAATAGACGATAGTAGATAAGGCTAGCCAATTCTAGAACATCCCCCCACCACTATGACGGCACATATATACAGGGCTATTCCAAAAATATATACAGAGTGATTCAAAATAAATATACAGTGTGCGTCAAAATAAATATACAGGGTGCGTCAAAATAAATATATATTAAGAGTGGCGGATTGAATCAAACTGGCGGAATTTCGTCGGGCATCTTGGAATTCTAGGGGAAATCTGAGGACCTTTGGTGGAAAAGCTAGAGACTTTTGGTGGGAAATCTAGTTACGTTTATCCGCCATCTTGGATTTTCCGGCAGCTATCTTTGATTTTGGCAGGCCATATTGGATTTTAGCGGTGGCGATTTTTGATTTTAAGGCGGAAATATTTGAATTTGGAAGAAATCTCGTTACTTTTGTCGGCCATCTTTGATTTATAGGGATCTTTGTAATACCTGTTGATTATTTATTATTATGTGAACGAAACGTTGTGTATATTGTTGCTAATTTATGATCACTCCGTATATTGGTTTTTAAATGGGATCACCCCGTATATTATGTAACTCATGGCTTGCGGCAAAGAGAATTTGCAGGTACAAACGTGTTTACTCGAATTCTTGGAAATTTCCGTGGCATCGAAATACTAGGCCAAAAGAAACCGGTTTTAGAATGTATATTCCAAGAATTTAAAACTTTATATTAATGCCGAATAACATTTTTAATTATGTTTAGATTTCATTTCCTTGGCGTTCTAAATGATTAAATTCTAGATTATATATCAAAATTATACATATTTTGATTTAGATTTAGCAATGCTGTGTAATACATATTACGAGTTGTATTTAAAACTAGTTTTAGTTAATATTATTAATTACATATTATATGGGATTTGGTATAATTAAACGAAGATTTATCTTGGAATTTGATATAATTACATATTATATTTATCTTGGGATTTGATTTCATTTACACATATTCGGAGATTAAATTTCATATGCTCTGTATATTTCGCTTTAGGCGATCAGGAATAAAGTTAAACATATCAACTTTCACATTGCCTACGAGCTAAAAAATGTAAAAAATGCACTTTCTAGAGGATCCTTTTGGGATAATTTCAAATATTGTATTTGTAACTGAGTTTAATCTACAATGATCTCACAGAATCAATTGATTTAGATGTATCTTAAATGCCTTTATGTTACAGTAGGTATTTCCTAAAGAATTTAATTTGAATTTTAGTTTTCGGTTTGCATTATGTCTTAGGTAGCGCGCATGACACTATAGATTTTAATTATAAATAGATATTTGAAGAACCGAATTAAATTTTAGGTTTTATGTTTTCTGTCATATTGAAACAATTGTCACATAGATTAAAATACTGGAGGAGCAATTTATGTTAATTCTACACGTAAATTATTAAGTTGCGATTTCATTTTCATATTTATTTAAAATGATGAAATATGCTGCAATAAGATTAATCTTGCAATTTAATTCAATTAATCACGTTATTTTTGGTTTTTTTTTGCTTCAGTTGTATTTAATACAATTACCAAGTGTAAAAATTTTCCACAATAAATTGGAATTCCCAATAACCTTGAATAGAATTGCCGCAGACGTAGAATGCCGTATTTTCCGCTATATCAGCCGCGGCACAAAGCAGGAAATCATTTTTACTTTGCAAGTCGAAAGTACCAGTTCTATTTCTTCTTGTCCGAGCTGTTTTAATTTTTATTTTTTGGTGAGTATTATATTTGCTTTAATTAATTATAATTCTGATTTACAACTACTTAATCTTATTGCAATTACTTAATGATTTTTATTTTGCAGAAAATGTTCAAGTGCGATGTTTGCCAGAAAATATTAAAAATTTTAACATAGTGGATGTTCCGGAAGAGTCTGATATAGGCTACGCATTAAAGGTTGACATAGAATACCCGGAACATCTACATAACGCCCATAATGACCTTCCTTACTGCCCTGAGGCGAGAATTCCACCTAGTAGTTATTTGAAAAGCAAAAAATTAATTCCAAATTTAGACAATAAGGAGCATTACATCATCCATTATCATAATCTGCAACAATGCTAAAGGAGGTATTAAAATAAATTAAAATATACCGCGTTTTAACATTAAATCAGTCTCCATGGCTACGGCCTTATATTTATTTGAACACCAATTTAAGAAATCTTTCTAGTAACAAAGCGGAAAGGACTTTTTTAAATTGGTGATGAATTCAATATTCAGCAAAGCCATGGAGAATGCCGAAAATAGAGTAGATATTAAACTACTTATCCACTGGGAGACTAATGGCCGTAGATTTGGTGCAAAAAAGTACATTGCAAAACCTAATTTTAAAAGTGCCGCAATATTCACCAAGAATTTAGAATTTAGTAGTACCGAAATGCGCAATAAAGTTGCTCTATCGTCCAAGAATGATAAGAAGTATATTATCCCCGGCACAACGAAACTTTAGTCTGGAGAGATAAAGATTTGAAACTTATCGATGATGATCGCAATGAGAATTTAGATATGCTGCTGGAAATTATTGAATCCATGCAATAGTGTAAATCCGCTGCATTTGAAGACAGTAATACTTAATGATTTCATTTGCAAAGATTTTCCTGATTACATATAATCGCATATTAAATTATTTAACATTATTTATTAAATGTATTTATTAGAATTTTATCATTGCTCGTACGATATAGTTTTTCTATTAGAGACTACAGAACAATCTACGTATAATTGCTCCTCTAGCAATAGTTACGTATTAAGCTATTTAATGTTATTTACTAAGTGTATATATTAGGATTTTATTTATTGTGGATTTAAACTTTACGCAATTTACTTATGATTGCTATCTATTGCGTTTTCTATTTATATTTAATCATTATTTATAGTATTTATCGATTGCTCCACATTACGTTTCTACTTATGGATCTTATAGTTACTGCTAATTATTCCAGTTCATGGGGAAATCACTACCGGTGAAGTTTAATATAGTATTATTGAATTAGGATAGGAACTCCCTCGCTTTGGCTTCCTCGTACTGATAATTGCTCCCTATTAAGTTTTCAATTATTTATAATCTTATATTTTGTTATTAATTCACACTTTACGGATAGCTATTTATAATTATGTATATACTTCATCACTGTTTATATGTTTCATTGTTAATTGCTATTAAGTTATCCTAATTGTAGTACTTAATGTAAATTTTACCAATATTTATAGAATTTACTGGGGATTGATACTTTAATCGTATTACATTACAATTCATCAATTGTAGATACTATGTATCCCGTATACATTTCAATTAAATTTTCAGAAATTGTTATGATAATTCAACTAGTAAGTTGCACCACAAGTTAATAACCATTATAGTACCCATATGTACTATAATGTTTACATTCTATATTTCGATGGAAGACTATTCACTTATTAAATCACATACTGTTATTTAATAAATTAGGTATGCATTTATTTAAGATTGAACTATTGTGATGTATAAAACATATTTCTCGAACTTTATCTTTTATTTTAGAAACAGTTAATATTAACACATGCATAAATATCTTACATAAATATTAAATAATTTCAAGAATCTCAAATATTAAAATTATATGAAGGTATTTGTTTCTTTTCCCAGCTAGGGATTTTAAACCTAGCCACTTCACTAATACAATCCCATCTCGCGGTCGCCGCTTCAAAATGTTCTCCACCAGGTAAACATCCATGCTTCGTTTTTTGACGTTCAAACCTATAGAATGGGCTTATCCTTCATAACGACTAATTTATATGTTATCGGGCCTGTAATTTGGACCTTTGCTACGCGAAAAAGTTGAGGTGACCAGTTAGGCCAAAATCCGTGATCAAAAATTCCTTTATATCTCGAAATTCAAAACACTTCTCCGACTTCGAAACGATGATGTTGATTAACTACTTTATGGCGCTGATAAACACAATCTAGATTGGTTTGTGACGTTACACTTGCAGGTTCGTGCCCTATTGTTCTATGCTTTCGGTTATTAAATTGATCCAAAATATCTGTCCGTTTAAAATTTCCATTTATGTGAAATTTTATATATAACGCACGTTTTATTGTTCAGATTGTGCGTTCTACAATAGCGCCCTTATTTGTGCTATACGTTGAATAGTGATTAATATTGAGTGACTTCATTAGAGATTAAAATTTTTGATTATAAAACTCTTTACCCGCGTCTGTCTGTATATTTTTAAGTCTTCGATTGCCACCATCTTCATTAAGAATGGATTTCATTGCCGCGGTTGCCTCATATGCATCTTTAGATTTCAAAGCTCGCGTCCATAAAAACTTAGAAAAAGCATCTGTCACTACAAAATGTACTTAAATCCATTATTATTCTTGGCATAAGGTATGAATTCACCCAAATCTGCTTACCAAAGATCGTTGAAACCCTTAAATATTATATGACCACGAGGGAAATTTTTCCTAACAGGTTTATGCAACTATTTCACAATCTGCTGCTTATACATGATTAATCACGAATTATTTGAGATTCATTTTTTATTGGTTAGCCGTCGAAATTTTTTATTACACTTAATGAAGGTGGAGTACGAATGTTGTTGATAGAATCTAAAAAGGTGTATGCTTATTTTCTCGTAATGATATCGTCGTGCTTATCGTCTTTCCATGCAGATACTGATACGACTGCTAGCTTGTTTAACGGTATGAATGAAGGATGAAGTTTTTAATATGCTGCTGAGTTGCATCATATCCTTCTTGTGATTTCAAGTATATATATATGTTTGCACTTAATTCGTTAAAGTAAGTCTTTACTTTTGCTATTAATTCATCTGTATATTGAATGTTGCCTCTGCGGCAAGCTTCAACATCACTTGCAATTTTATCTTTTAGATCGTTAAGTTTAGATAAAAAAGCAGTCGTGATACGATTTTCTAATCCTCTAAAAAATTTTTCGGCTTCCACCCTAAATTAAGTATTTCTTTTTGTTGTCTCCGTCAGATGAATGTTCGTAACAATAGCCGTGTCATTAACAGGTCTGGCGACATTAGTCAATGTTTTATTTTGAATATCAAAATTTCCATCTCCAGTTAGTTTAAAACCTATTCCAGACTCGCTTTTCATCACAACTCTCTGCTGATCTGACACGAAATCAAAACGACCAAACTTGTCAATATTCATGATGAAAATGAATAGTTGATGGAAGTGCTTAATTGATTTATATGTTTTTTAGGAAAGCATTTGTTTCCGGCTAACTCTTCTATTATTGCAAGAAACTCGTTATCAACTCCAGTATTTTGAGATCGCTTTTATGCACATAATACATATGAATCCGCAATTAATTCGTGAACATTATCCCAATATTTATATTCGACGTCTTTATTGTTAACCCGCTTGAATTACATGCCGCCTTTCTTCTTTTTTTAATAGTTTTTGGGTTCTTAGATATCCTCTTATCATACGTTCCGGGTCTTATTTTCAAAGCACCAACGATTTAAGTAACTTTTAAATTTGGAAATGGATTCTATAGCCTGTGCAAGTGCTTGTTTAGGATCAGAATTATTCCTTTCCGCACCTCGTACTACGATTTCGGCATCTCGTATAGCGTTAGTGGTGCGATCATATAGGAAAGGAGACGGATCTGAAGCAGTGGAGGAATAGAATGCGAAAAGATTTTTTTTGAAGTAGAATGATATCATGGAGATTGCTCCTGATCTTCGTCAACATGATCAATTCCTCCGGTATCAATTTCATTTCTTTTATTTTACTTTCACTCTCAAATTTGGTGGGTATGGTCGTTAATGGTTTAATTATTGGCTTGTATGTCTCTTCAATCAATTTTTCATCATCCATTCGATTTTGTAGCAATGCCAAGGTATTTGCGGTTGACTGCTGCTCGGCTTTGAATTAATCTCTGCTTTACGCTTTTTTCCTTTTCACACATAACCATCGCCATAATTAATGGTGTTCTATTTACACTTAATATATAATCTTTTACCTTTAACGTTTTGACCATAATTAACTAGTTATATCTCCCATCATTCAAATCAAAATATTTGTGAATGAAAGATAACCATACTTGTCTTGCCGACATTGTGCACACATATCGCGCAATGATTAAAATGTCATGTCAGTTCCCACCTGATCTTCGTATATATGTTCCAGATTTAGATCATCCTGTTTAAACAATGCTAGTACATTGGTGTTATCTCTAATGCTTTGGAGCGGCTGCATACGTTTGCGTAATATAGAAATAGTCGACATCTCTATGGTGACCCATACTAAAGTATGCTTTAATGTTATTCTGTCTGTCATATGTAACATCATCAACGATAAAAATTGCGTTTCGTTTTGTTTCGCAAGGCGGCATTATCGTTTCGTTTTCGTTGAAGGGAAAGTAACCTATCTCCTTAATCTGTTTTAATACTTGCTCGAGAAACTGGTACTTTGGTTGATATAAGGATTTTGAAAAACATACATTTTCAAACTTTAGACCATTTTCATTAAGTAGCATTATAAATATTTGGTTAGTTTTCCCCGAATTTGATGGTCCTAGAATTAATCCGCGAATTGTATTACTTAATAAGTGTACATGTTTCTAATTTTCTTCTTATGTGTAACCTCCTCCATGTCATAATTTGTAATTGGTAAAGTATGTTTTTACTTAATACTTTTCATTTTAATTTGCTTTCGGTAATTATGAAAAGCAAATACAACCTCTACTCTGCTTGAAAGAAACACACTAATGAGTTCGTAACTTTATTACATACATTAAAACAAGTACTATAACAAAGCGGTTTCTGCACGCAGCCTATCCTATGTAAAAAAAATGGTCCGCCGTTTTGGTGGTAGGAGGTAATTAACGGGTTATAAATGAGTAAAGTGGGAGGAGCTGTGAGTCGTCCATTTGTAAAGTAGGTCGAGTAATAGTTTATTTAGAAAGTGGGTAGTGGTATCAAGAGAAAGGGTGTGGCTGTATCGGTCGGCCATTTTGTTTGTAGGGAGGTGGTTTGAAGCGTGTTGGTGGTAATCGTCTATTTGAAAGTGTTTGATAGCAAGAATAGGCGTGCCTGTATCGGGCGGCCAATTTGTTTGTAGGGAGATGGTTTGTTGGCGGCTGGTGTTTTGTTTGTAATTAAATTGCGTGATGGAGTTATGTCGGAGAGGAATAAAGAGAGAGGGAGGTTCATCGAACTGCAATGACCTGCACATCTAAGCTTGTTAGAATTCTAACGACATTTTCTTGTATGGTTGAGATAACCTCATATGTTAGAGAGATAGAGATGTGCTATAGGTTCATCGAACTGCAATAACCTGGAAATTTATACCTTGTTACTAATATTTAAAAAATTAAAAGTGTATTGTACGTATTGCAAGAACTACATTTAATCTTAATTGAATGATGAATTAATATTACTGTTGTACAAAATAAAATGCTTCCGTCAGCAAAGAATTCAATACGACGGTGTGACCTGTAAAGTTTGTGAGTCTTTTTCTTATTGTCGTTGTAAATGCGTGACATGGCAGGCTATTTTATCTCAAAAAAGAAGTAAACAAAAGGAACAGAGAAAGTACGGGGAAGGTATGGAGGGCTTCTTCAGAGGATAAATAAGTTAAGGTTTTCTAATTTAGGTTAGTATGAAATTAGATACGTTAGCGTTAACAATATGTTCAGTATAACATCAGTAGTACTTCTTGCATGCTTAATAGTGTTTGTCGTTGGTAATGATAATAATGTAACAACAACGAGAACGGATAATTGTAGTAAAGAAGAAGAAGCCATTATAAACTATTTATATAAATATGGTTATTTGGATGTAGAAAATGAGAATGAGCTATAGACTGTTAAAATAGATTTAGAAAAATTTGTTTTTGGTTTAAAAAGATTTCAAGAGTTTTACGCTTTCCCGATTGATGGTATTATTAATCAGGAAACTATTGGCCTGTTAAAAATGTCACGATGTGGTGTTACAGATATTCAAATTCACACTTCTCTTCAGTGGGATACAAATATTAGTAAATGGAACTTTTATCAAGCAACACGGCAACAGATTAACCTTGCTAAAGCAGCATTTGGAATATGGGGGAAATATGCAAATATGCAATTTACACGGTCTTATAGCAATCCAATGATTTTAATTTCAATGAAAAATTTTTATCATACGATGCAATTTGATAACACGAAATGTCCGTCTGTGCTTAATGATGATACATTAGCTCATGCATTTGTCCCTAAACTATTGAACAACCGCATTGAAATCCATATGAACGGTAAGTTACGATGGTACTTTGGAAATGATGCGTCACCTAGAGGTTTGTGAAATTTTGATAGAGTATTAGTGTATAAAATAGGTCAAGTAATCGGAATTCGACATTCTTCAGATGCAAACACGATTATGTATGCTTACTATTTGAATCTATATGAAGATAATTTGAAAGTATCTACGTTAGATTTAAGTTTGGATGATATTTTAGTTGTTCAAAGCATCTACAGCAAAAGAACAACTACAACTAAAAATCCTTCAATAAACACAACAACAAAAGTGACTACTAAAAGTACTTCGATTAGCAGAACAACAACTAAACCTACACCTGTTATTACAGAACCAACACCTTTACCTCATTTATGTACTTTAAATAATCAAATTGATACATTCTTAGTTGCGAACGGAAAGATATACATATTTCATGGGACATACGTATGGATTGTTCCGTTGGGATCAAAAACGTACAATGAACCGGAGTTAGTTACAGACTGTTTAAAGTTTCTCCCTAAAGACTTTACTAAATTCGATGCTATTTACCAGCAACCAAATGGAAAAATCGTTTGCTTTGTTAAAAATGATATCTATATGAAAATCTTCGCCGCATTTAAACTTATAAATAGCTATCTTAAACTTAACACGACGTTAGGTCAAAGAAATCCTATTAAAGTTAATGGTGTAATAAATACAGCCGCAGGTCAAACATACCTGTTCTATAATAAGTACTTCTTTATACAAATAGATGAATGTAGTTTTACAGCATCAAGATATGGTACGACTCTTCAAGAATTTCCAGGCGGCCCTGTGAACTTAAGATCTGCATTTAGATACATCGACGGAAATATTTATTCCTTTAATAAAGACACTGTTTTCATGTATAATTAATTTAAAAAGTTAACATTGAGCGTAGATAAGAAAGATTTAGCTATATTTAGCGTAAGTTGTCCTGGTGAAAGTATTTTACAACAAATACAAAAGCTTTTATCTCGTATATTACATTTGCAAATAGAAAAGTATAGTAGTATTGAAAACGATTGGGATGACGAAGATAATGATGGTGATGATGTAGATAACATCCTTCTTGAAGAGTCGAAATGTTCCATTATTTCCTAGTTTTCCTAGTGAATATCAGCAAAAACAATCGAAAACAAATTTAATTGAGGGTGCTAAAGAAATGCAACTCACGTTAAACGAAAACAAAAATCAAATCCATAACATGATCGTGTGGTCATACGCTTATAGACAGGCAAGAAAAGGTGATTGGGAAACAGCGGCTATAGATAAAATTAGATTTAAAGCTAGGAAATGCAGGTGTGGGAACGTCCTCGATAGAATTTTAAAAGACGGACACAGATTTCATATTTGCCAGCAACGTATGCGGAGAGCGGAGGAGGAAAATTGAAAATATATATTATAATAAACAATTACGTGTGTTATTAGTAAAGTGTTTCTTCTGGTGCGTGTA
>JAHWXV010339807.1:0-15501 GCA_024586415.1 Phrixothrix hirtus
AAAATCTTGGCAACTCCATCACGACAACGCACCCGCTCATTCTGCGCATTTAATTCAGGCTTTCTTAGCCAAAAACAACATTTCCGTGGTTCGTCAGGCTCCCTACTCACCCGACATGGCTCCGTGTGACTTTTGGCTATTTCCCAAGCTGAAAATGCCGCTCAAAGGGACCCGATTTGAGTCAAGAGAAGACATCATACAGAATGCAACGGACCGGCTGAACACCATTCCAACAACTGCATTCCAGGTATGTTTCCAAAACTGGTGGAAGCGCTGGAAGAAGTGTGTGCATTACCAAGGCGACTACTTTGAAGGGGATTCAAGTTTTGGACCTCCAAATCAATAAATATATGTACGCCGATCAAAGATTCGATACTTTTTGAACACACCTCGTCCATTTATTTTACACAATTTGATGAACACAATTCAGTACTTATCTATCAGATTGTGATTTTCTGCCCGAGGATAGGCAGACACATGCAATACCGTGCTCCTCTTGCTGGCTTGAAGTCAACCCTGAGGTTTTTCTCCAAAAAACCGGTTTCTAGAGGCTCCTCACATGTGAAACCGCGCTCTGTGGGTTCTTCTCTAGGACGTGACTCTTCTTCGGCATATATTCTAAGAAATTTCAATTAGTATTAGGAGTACATTGTTCGAAGTACTGCTACTCGTCGCTTGTAACTAGGTTATCCCTAAATATGGCTCGCTGTTGGACGATAGGAGTTTCGGCGATACTTCACTTTTGGAGTTACAGAACTGCCGATTTTGGCACTGTTATACAGCGCTGTAATCTATTTCACTGGTTTGGTGTAATATCTGATGGTAAGTTAATTCAACTTCTTCGTCTTTTTAATGATATAAGGTATTGCACTTTTGTATGTCATTGCACTGTATTTAGTTTTTATAAATTTTTAAAATATAAAATTTAGTGACGCCCGTAATTTTACATTTTATAAGTTGAAAAGCATACGCATGATTTAACCATTTTTCTTTGTTTTGCATGCTATTTGTCGTGACCTTTATAATAATGAATAATTACCATTTCGTGCAAGGCATGTTCAGAAAGCTTAATGAATAAATCATTTATGCCGATTGATTTAGTTTTTATTTGCATGCTGTGACGATTTAGCTTTAAAATTTGAATTTTAAAGATTATATTCGTGAGCGAATCCATTAACGCAGTTGTTTAAATAACCTTATTTATTTTAAAGGCACTACATTAATGGTTAATTGTATTTAATCGATGGCATTTAAATTAAATGGCGTGTTTATATACCGTGTCAAATCTTTTACATCTACATTTTTCATAAAGTTAATAGCTTTCTTAATTTTTAAATTTCAGACTCGAGAGAAGTTTTGTTTTTGATTAAATGTCAGAATTGAAGAGTGTGCCCCAACTTTTGATGAAGTTGCAAAATTTTGTTCAACTTCAATTTCAAATTTTAAGTGAGCATTCATATTAATTATTGCCTAAATTTGGGTCAAATGTTTTTTTAATAATTCAAACATAATGGAAGTTTGATTGATAACAAAGATTGGTATTTTCCTTAAGATATTTTTGAAGAGGAATTTAATTAGGTTACAGATTATTTTTTAGAAGAGGAATTTGCTCTGATTAATTTAGAAAAAATTATTTCCGGCTGTTTTAAAATAAATCCTACCCGTTGGCGGCTTCCAGCCTGATCCTTCTATGAAATGAGCGGAATTTAAAAAATGCTATTAACATCTACTTAATTATAAAGAAAATTTGACAAAATCGTCGAGTTTTATCAAATTTCCACTCACGAAGCAGAAACGATCAAAAATTTAATCTAGGAAGTTTCAATATTTTCGCATAATTTTTATTTTCACTAAACAAAGGCCGTCTATCAGCATACCGGGCATATGAATTGAGAGATAAAAGAATTTTCCGGCCGAATAAGTTGGTTTATTCCCTTATCTCATGTTGCCTATAATTCAATACATTTGTTATCGAATATGGTTTTCGACAGTTGCATTTCTATTATGTTGTGTGTTTGCGTTTTATTTTTTATTACATGGTTTATTGAGAGAAAAACTAAATTTTATTGCGAGAGAACGTAATGCCTAGTCCCTGACGTAAAATTTTGGACATTCGAATTTTCTTATACGAAGTTTGGCGAGTGTTATTTTTATTACCTGATTAACCCCATTATTTGTGTGCTTAAAGTCGATATGAGACAACCTTCAGCGTATGTTATGCTTCGAGTTGCCATAGCAAACTGCGTGTACGACATCAAAGTTCAGTTATGCCGCGAGCGTTGCCTAAATTAGATTAATGCCATTACGCATTATACTTGGTTAAAGTTACATATTTGTATACAATGGCTGACAACGAACATCCTGCATTTTTCATATATGTACGCAGCCCTGAGGGTAAAAACGAACTTAAATGTTACAACCAACACATCGATCTAAAATTGTGCTTAATATCTCCAGAACATTGGAAAGATTTTTTAACACCAAACGTCTCAGAAAACGCAGTTACTACACTTCTTGTTCCCGAAAATACATCTCTAGCATTAGAACCGGGTGAGTTCCAAAAATTTCCCAATTTAACCGAACTGGAAGTTCGTTTTGCTACAAATACACCGATTCCCACCAATCTCTTCATAAACTTGCATAAATTAGAAGATCTATCTTTGAAAGGAGGTTCTTCAGCTAACCTACCCAAAGACGTCTTTAACGGCTTGGAGAGGTTGAAAAGGCTCGAAGTCACATCTCAGAGAATCATTACACTCGACGAAGGCGTTTTAGATTCTCTGACTGCACTAAAAACGCTAAGGTTGCTTTGTCCCAATTTGGAAGGCCTAGATGGAACTTTGTTTACGAAGTTGAGAAAATTAGCCCGATTAAGCGTCTATGCAAAATTTTGTCAGTTGCATGCAGGTGTGTTTTCTAATCTTAATCAGCTGGAAGAATTAGTGGTATCAGGAGATAAAGAAGAGTTTCAAGTTAGTTCTAACATTCCGCTCGATGAAGAATTAGAAGAAAACATCCGTCTCGATTTAGAACCAGGCACCGTCGATGGCCTTCAAAATCTGGAAAGCCTCAATTTATCCTATAACGGCTTAACTGATATTACCTTTAATCTGGAAACTTTAAAATCTTTAAATTTGCAATCCAACATGTTAACCAGCTTTCAACCGGAGATGACCGGACTGGAGCATTTGGTTTTAAGCAACAATCTCATAAAAAGCATAGATATTAATGTCCTTTCAAATCTGATTACGTTATCCTTAAATGGAAATCCACTTGGATATCTGAAGCCCTACCAGTTTGCTAATTTGTTATGCTTAGAAATCCTCGACTTATCGAATTGTAATATCAAGGCTATAGAGAAGGGAAATTTTGTCGGCCTGAAGAATTTAAAGAATCTATCGTTGTCACACAATAATATCGATCATTTGGCCCCCGATGTCTTTGAAAAATTGGAGTCATTACAGGTCTTGGATTTAAGTGACAATAGCATATCTAACTTCGACCCCGCTCCCTTTCTTCCGTTAGAAAAGCTGGAAACTTTGAATATTGAAAATAATGGAATAACAGTGTTAAGTGTTGAAATGTTTACCGATTTTGTTTGTTTAAAAGTTGTCTTCATACACAGAAATAATATGGATGCGGAACAAATGCAAGAACTGCAAAAGAACAAACCCGAACTTCAGTTCGTCTTTTAATTAAAATTCTTTAATATTTTATATTAAATTTTCTGAATGTAAATATTAAATTTTTTCTAGAAAATTAATAAACACCAAAAGTTGTTTAGATATTTAAGCATTAAATGTTAAATTTATTGAAGCGAGCTTAAAAGCTCCTTAAGAATTAAATAATGCAATTAAATTATTATTACATGTAATATCACTTTAGTGGTTAGCTTTAATAGCAGCTTCGGCAATTAAATAAAAATAATTACTGTAATGGATTCTAAATAATAATTTCTTAATCTAAGTGTTTTTCCTTAACTGAAACTTTCCACCTCAATTTTTACGACAACCCTTGATTTATAGTAAACAATATAAATCAAACCGCATTTTTCGTGAAATTTAAATAAGTTACATTAGAGCGATAAATAATTTGGCTGTGATCTAAATTTTAACAATTCGATCGAAATTCTAAATTAACTCAACTAATGGTATTATTTTAAAATGTAATAGTGACAAAAATTGGGACATTCTCACATGTGCGACAAGAATTCAAGTTTCACTTTCACTGATTGTAAATGTACAAAATATATTGATTAGGATAAATTAAATTTGCTGCATTTTAACTTTTCGGATAAATATTATAATTATTTTCTACAAGTCAAAATATTTTCAATTACCAACATTACTTAAATATCAATGCTTTTATCCTATCTTTGCTTGACTTAATATTAAACAAAAGATTGCGTTGCAATTGATACAAGCTTCACTTTCACTGATCGGAAATTTGCAAAGAGAGTTGGTATTACTTTTAAACGAATTGCACTTTCATTGTCAATATTATAAACCAAACTTTCCTAATCAAAGCGATTTATTTGTTTAATAAAAACAAATTGTGTCACAAATTTACTAATTTTATATTTACAGATATTGATGATAATTTAAAATAATAAATATCAGCGAGAATTGACGTTTCACTTTCACTTATTATAAGTGTACAAGTTTACGTTACAGTGATAATACATAGGCGGTTTTTTCGAACCTCCAATCATGTAGGTAAACAGCCTATCGAGCTGTAGGAGACGAATCATTACGCCATTGTGAGCTGAGTTGTAGGCACGTAAACGTGGTTGCTACAATTGGCTCTCCCGTCAAGTGTAAGTTGCGTAAGTGTAATTCAGTTTCTTCAAGCAGAAAGGAACGTGTTTTGGTGTGATGTTGTGCGTGTATGGTATAGGAAATTTAAAGAAAATCAAACCGATGTTCACGATGAAAGGGGACAAGAACGTAAGTTTGTTGCAACAGAAAACTTCCACATCTTTCCTGAACTAAAAAAGTGGCTATGAGGGCAGAGGTTCGGAACTAATGACGATCTTCAAAACAAGGTTAAGGCTCATGTCAACTCACTCGCGGTAACATTCTATGAAGAGGCGATTGCAAAGCTTGTCCACAGGTATGACAGATGCTTCAATCTTCACGATGATTATGTCAAATAGTAGCCATGTCGGTACCTAACCTTTGGTAATAAATTCACACACTTGCATTGGTTTTATGGACTATCGGAGGTTGAGCAAAACCGACCTTGTAATTTTGGGACAACTGCACATTAAGAACTAACCTGAAATTTATTTTATTGGACTTGTTTTATAAGTAATAAGTAAATTTCGCACTGTTCGCATTACAAATTTCTTAAGTACCTAAGGGCGAATGTATAAAAATACTGTTTACAATTTGTAATAGCACATTTGAATTTGTTTCAGTGCATTCTAAAGATTTTGTTAAATGATTTTACTGTTTGTAGATCTTGCTACTTTAGAAAAATATATCTTTAAATAAATTTTGCGCTAAAATTATTGCAATTTCTTTAAGCAACCGCGATGATTAAGCAAAGAGAAATTATTTCACTTTCACTCGTTTCACTGATTCCAAATTTGTTTCGTCAATATTTTACGATTACTTTCAGATCATATCTTGTAACTGTGAAATTATAATTTTAACAATAGGCATAACAATTTTTTGAAAAATAATTCCAGACGCGTGTTCACACTATTAGAGAACTTATTTCACTTTCACTGATTATAAATATATAAAAGCGTTGTTTTATTAACAATTACATCATATAATACAGAAATATCGTAATAAACTAGTTGAAGTTGAAATAGACTAGTAAGGCTAATTCACAAGTAAACAAGCTTCACTGATTGGTATTTGAGCGGCAATTTTTCGAAGAAAACGCATGCTTTACCTTCGTTTTTAATTCATGAAAAATTTAAGATACATTTTTAGAGCGCTGTTCTATATAGTTGCGCCGACTTAACAAAGGACTTGCATTTCTCTTTAACTGCTCTAAATTGTGCAATTGTGAATAATAATTTGGATACTTAGGGCAATTTAATTTTTAAATAACCTAAAAGCAAAAACTGCGATATAAGTTTTGAGCAACAAGTTTATTAATAATTAAAGTATCATGGACTTACCCTGTATCATACCCTGTATTCATACGAAAATTTTGTGAAATCACACGTACCTGATTAACTAATTCCTTCTAATAAATGTTTTTAAATCATATTAATAATTTCGGTGGTTTTACGTATTGAATTAGAAAATTAAATGTTGAATTTACTCATAAAATACTGGACTTTGTTGCTGATTTTATTACACAAAACTCATTATAGCAGCATGGTAAATTTCCATTGGTGGGATTTCCTTTCAATCTATTTTTAACGTAAGCAATGCGCATTCTTCAGTAAAGTTAAGAAACTCCAAGAGTGTTTAAAGAAACTACCTTAAAATTTCATCTTTGAGAGGACACAATCTCTTTTTCCCATAGTAAGCACGCCTTGTTAGTTAGTACAGCCTTGCCACTGCTTTTAGTAAGACTTACAGCGGTCCTACTTAATTATTGTAACGATTTTCTACCGGGTAATTAACTAAACGGTTCAGGATGAAAATAGTTGTGTGTCAAGCAATGATTACTTCGTTTACGTACAGATGTCGTGTAGAATCAGTTTATCTGGGTTTTAAAATTTGAAAGTCACCCGAAAGTCGCTTATTAATTGATTGTCAAGGTCCGTGATTTAGAATTTGGCCCAATCGTACTTGTAACCTTGTTAAAAACATCTTATGGTAGGATAATCGATTTTGTCACCTTTATGTGCCGTTGGACACTTCAAGTTTTTTGATCAATTAAGAATCGTTGTTGCATATGACGCAGAGTATTAAGCAAACCATTGTTTGGGATATCTAAGATTAATTTTGAGATATTTATTGAACGCGTAAAACAAATTACTGATACATATCCTACACCTTAAGCTGGAAGTGAAAGACTAGTATTTCATCCTTTGCTAGTACTTGGAAAATTTTCCGCCTTGCCCTTTCTGTGAGTGATCATTTTGATACTGTTCGGTAGGATAGTAATCAAGTGCTTAATTTGTTAGCCAACTTTTATATTATGTATACTTATTGCCTTGTTATTTTTGTGTAATTTCTAATTTGTGTGTCTGTGTGGTATCTGATAATTGAAACTTTTATTTACTATTTCAAGAGTGATATGTTTAGTAAACAAAATAGTAAATGTCTATAAGTGATATTGTAAGTGAAGCACTAGCAACTGATTTTTACTGCAGATTCACCCAGAGGCGCGTCAGTTTTTGCTCAGTCCTCTTATGCGGCACTGGTGAAATTTTTTGGTTTTGCTCCTTCAGTACTGTCGAAATAAAGTCAATAGCAGATAAATTTTGACTATTCCCAGATTTAATATCGAATGAGTAATTAACCAACAAACCAACGTTAGCTGGCATTCAATGATTTCCAGTAAGATAGGTAACAAGATTTAAATAGTAAGGTAAACTCATTTTGTGGCAAAAACTTAGCGCGAAAGGTTACGTTCGAACGCAAACGATCAAAAATCAGCAAGCAAGCTTATCTAGCGACAGAAAATCGCGTAATAAATATTATTTTAAATTTAAACCCAAAAATGTAACAAATATTACAATGAACAGCCAAAATATTTTAAAAAACGTAAAGAGCTTCAATTATGATAGTTTGAATGAAAATTAACATAAATAATACAGATTACGCTTAGTTTTAGGTATAACAGATTTAGGTTTTCTTAAATTTAGTTGATCTTAGGTTTAGTTCTCTTTCTTTTTGAATGTATGTGTCTATCTAATTGAATACGGGAAAAAGAATTCGGAATACGGGGCTTGTAGCGCGCTACACAGGGCGATTTTAAAATGTATCGATAAACTTGGACCATTACACGTGTGGGTAGTTCTATATCAAGAGAAAAAATTCTTTTTAAAAAATTCCTTGCCGTTTCCAAAAAAAGCCAAGAACGAAATGGCGAAGACCTATTTGCGAACCACTGCAATAACGCAAGATCTAATCGTGTGGTTCTATTGAATGAACTATAAATTCATAACGCAGTCATTTTAAAAAGCAACATGTACTACATACATAAACTGAAACGGGAAGGGGGTTCATTTCATTAAAGGTTACGTTCGTTTACAGACTTTTCTGTTATTTGTGCTTAGCAATTACTTCTAGTTTCAATTATTAATCTAATTCCATTTAATTTGATTGAACAACGTGTTTCTGTCAATAATGGATAGATTAACCAATATCGAAATGGCAGCCGTTGTGTTAATTTATGGCAAAGCCTTTTGCACGCTTCTTATAAAAGAATTTTAAAAAAAGAAATATCAAAATTATGTTTCTTATAAAAATATAGATATGATTTTTAATATAATTAAACATATTTATAATCAAACCTTACATCTGTGTCTACAAATGAATAAAACTGTAGGCCATTGATATGAATAACCTAAATTAGAATAGGTTAATGTACGAACGAAATAAACATATTCTGTAATTTGATATTAAAAACATTTCATTTAACTGCGACACGTAAAATATATCTAGATTTATTTATTTCTATTCACATTTTCCCACAGTTCTCAAAAGTCGACATTTTCAATTTTTACAAAAAAGTGGTCTATTTTATAGAATTTTCTTGTTAATGGACGTCATTAGGCCTCTACACTACCGTGTTAAAGTTTGTTGGGGGATTTCGAAATCACCCTGTATATTAAGACTAAAGGGCCGGTGTTCGATTCCTAGCTAAGCAAATTTTTCTAATAAATGACATTTTTTAAATTTAATATTTTCAGTGTATTTATCTAGTTTAACGTTATTTTAGATATATTTAGATTAGACTACTTAGATTAGTTTTGTCCCTTAACACTTACGTTAATTATATTTTGACTTTGATTTTAGTTACAGTTAGAATAACCGCTCTTCACACCACGTCCACTGTGGTTCTTCTGATAAAGTTTTAGATGAAAATTTGTGCTATCGTGGGTGCAGTGACGTGTTCGTTTATTCAAATCCATGATGTATGAACGTTCGCATAAATTTTCGATCATTATTAGAAAATCGGTGGAAGCTGGTTTGGTTTAAAATACTGTACAAATTAAATTACTTTAACAAAACGCGTGTGAAGTGCCATAATTATTTATTGATATTTTTTTTAATTAACTGTCTACATCAGAGATTTAATGCTGAATTTGGGCTTTCATGAGAGTAGGATTGCGTATAGAGAAATTGCCAGAAGGTTAATAGAAATGTAGGTTCTGTGTTACGTTGTTGTCCAGCGTAGTGATAAGCTGGAAGACGTACTATAGAACGCTAAGATCGCTTTCTTAGACAATTGATCACAACAGATAGCTTTCGTCAACGTCAAGTTTCGCGATCTTACCAACCACAATTAAAGCCACTCCTTACGCCGGAATATCAACCTCAATGGCTAAAATGATATGCTAAACGAACAAATTGGGATCTTCAATGTAATATAGTCATATTTAGTATTAAATCTCCAGTTATTTGGATGTGCATGATGGTCGTGAGAGAGTGAGGGAACAACGTTGTAGAAGACGCAATCTGCAATATACTTTGGAGCAACATGTGGCACAGACAGTTTGAATCATGGTATGGGGCCCTATCCGTTTAAGAAGTAGGTCAGGTCAGCCCTACATCATTGAAGTTTAGAGTCTTATTCTCTTACATACATTCAAAGTGTTGACCATTTGCTGAAACTGGGATCTTCAATGAAATATTTAGTTTTGAATCTCCATTTCTTTGGCTGTGCATGATGATCGTAAGGGAGTGAGGAGGTTACATTGTGAAAGACACAATTTGCAATATACTTTGGAGCGGCATGTGGCACAGACAGTTTGGATTATGGTATGGGGCGCTGTCTGTTTAAGAAATAGGTTAGGTCAGCTCTACATCACGAACGTATTGGAGCCTTATTCTCGTACTTACATTCAAGGTGTTGACCAAAGACTGCAACTGGGATCTTCAATGAAATGCAGTGATATTTAGTGTTGAATTTCCGTTTGTTTAACTGTGAATGATGGTAGTAGGAGATTGCGAAGCTAACCTTATTGAAGGCACAATTTGCAATATACTTTGGAGCGGCATGTGGCATAGATAGTTTGGATCATGGTGTTGAACAAGTAGGTTAGGTCAGCTCTGGAACCTTATCCTCGTATTTACATTTAAGGTGTTGAGTAAGGCCTGAAATTGGGATTATCAATGGAATATAGTGATATTTAGTATTGAATCTCAATTTGTTTGGCTATGCCTGATGGTCGTAAGAGAGTGAGGATGTAACGTTGTGGAAGACATAACTTGCAATATAATTTGGAGCGACATATGGTACAGATAGTTTTGATCATGGTATGGGACGCTATCTATTTAAGAAGTAGGTCAGGTCAGCTCTACATCATGGACGTATTGGAGCCTTATTCTCGCACTTACATTCAAGGTGTTGACCAAGAATTGCAACTGAGATCTTCAAGGAAATGTAGTGATATTTAGTGCTCAATCTTCGTTTGTTTGACTATGCATGATAGTCGTAAGGGATTTGTTGAACAAATAATTCGCATTATACTTTGGAGCGACATGTGGCATAGATAGTTTGCATCATGGTGTGTAAGAAGTAGGTTATTATCGTATTTACATTCAAGGTGTTGAGCAAGGCCAGAAACTGGGATTTTCAATGGTATACAGTGATATTTAGCATTGCATCTCCAATTGTTCAGCTGTGCATAATGGTCGAAAGAGAGTCATGATATAACGTTGTGGAAGACACAATTTTTAATCTATTTTGGAGCGATATGTGACACAGACAGCTTGGATCATGATATGGAGCGCTATCTGCTTAAGAAGTACGTCAGGTCAGCTCTACATCACGAACGCGTTGGAGCCTTATTTTCGTACTTACATTAAAGGTGTTGTTAACGAAGGGATGAAACTCAGATCTTCCATGGAATGTAGTGATATTTAGTATTGAATCTCCGTTTGTTTGATTGTGCATGATGGGCGCCAGACAGTGTGGAGGTAATGTTGTGGAAGACACAATTTGCAATATACTTTGGAGCGACATATGGCACAGATAGTTTGGATCATGGTGTTTAAGAAGTAGGTCAGGTCAGCTCTACGCCACCGACGTGCTGGGGCCTTATTCTCGTATTTACATTAAAAGCGTTGACCAAGCTCTGAAACTGGGATCTTCAATGGAATATAGTGATATTTAGTATTGAATCTCCATTTGTTTGACTGTGCATGATGGTCATGAGAGAGTGCCGATGTAACGTTGTCGAAGACTCAATTTACAATATACTTTGAAGCGACATATGGCACAGACAGTTTAGATCATGGTGTGGGGCGCTATCTGCTTAAGAAGTAGGTTAGGTTAGCTCTACAACATTGTTTGAAGCTTTATTCTGGTATTTACATTCAAGGCGTTGACCAAGGACTGAAACCGGGATCTTATATGGAATATAGTGATATTAAATATTGAGTCTCGTTTTGTTTGGATTTTCATGATGGTCGTAAGAGAGCGAGGAGGTAACACTGTAGAAGACACAATTTGCGATATGCTTTGGAGCGAAATGTGGCACAGATAGTTTGGATCATGGTGTTCAAGAAGGAGATTAGGTCAGCTCTGGAGCCTTATCCTCGTATTTACATTCAAGGTGTTGAGTAAGGCCTGAAACTGGGATTTTAAATGGAATATAGTGTTGACTGTGGATGATGGTAGTGCGAGAATGCCGATGTAAGGTTGTGGAAGACTCAATTTGCAATATACTTTGGAGCGACATGTGGCACATAGCGTTTGGATCATTGTATGGGGCGCTATCTGTTTAAGAAGTGGGTCAGGTCAGGTCTACATCAAGGACTGCAATTGGGATCTTCAATGAAATGTAGTGATATTTACTGCTGAATCTCTCTTTGTTTGACTGTGCATGATTGTCGTAAGCGAGTGCGAAGATAACGTTGTTGAACACAATTTTCAATATAGTTTGGAGCGACATGTGGCAAATATTCTTTGGATCATGATGTTTAAGAAGTAGGTCAGGTCAACTCTATATCATCGATGTTTGGAGCTTTATTCTCGTATTGACATTCAAGGTGCTGACCAAGGGCTGAAATTTGGATCTTCAATGGAATATAGTGATATTTGGTATTGAATCTCCAGTTGCTTGACTGTACATGATGGTCGTAAGAGAGTGCGAAGGTAACGTTGTGGAAGACACAATGTGCAATATACTTTTGAGCGTCATGTGGCACAGACAGTTTGGATCATGGTGTGGTGCGCTCTTTGCTTAAGAAGTAGGACAGATCAGCTCTACGTCAATGTTTGAAGCCTTATTCTGGTATTTACATTCAAGGTGTTGACCAAGGACTGAAACCGGAAACTTCTATGGAATATCGTGATATTAAATATTGAATCTCCTTTTGTTTGGATTTCCATGATGGTCGTAAGAGAGCGAGGAGGTAACGTTGTAGAAGACACAACTTGCAATATGCGTTGGAGCGAAATGTGGTACAGATAGTTTGGATCATGGTGTTGAAGAAGTAGATTAGGGCAGCTCTGGAGCCTTATCCTCGTATTTACATTCAAGCTGTTAAGTAACTCCATTTGTTTGGCTGTGGATGATGGTCGTGAGAGAGTGCCAATGTAACGTTGTAGAAGACACAATTTGCAATATGCGTTGGAGCGAAATGTGGCAGAGATAGTTTGGTTCATGGTGTTGAAGAAGTGGATTAGGTCAGCTCTGGAGTCATATCCTCATATTTACATTGAAGGTGTTGAGCAAGGCCTAAAGCTGGGATTTTCAATGGAATATTGTGATATTTAGTATTGAATCTCCATTTGTTTGGCTGTGCATGATGGTCGTGAGAGAGTGCGTATGTAACGTTGTGGAAGACTCAATTTGTAATATACTTTAGAGCGACATGTAGCACAGACAGTTTGGATCATGGTGTGGGGCGCTATCTGGTTAAGAAGTCGGTCAGGTCAGCTCTACATCAATGTTTGAAGCCTTATTCTAGTATTTACATTCAAGGTGTTGACCAAGGACTGAAACCGGGATCTTTTATGGAATATAGTGATATTTAATATTGAATCTCCTTTTGTTTGGATTTTCATGATGGTTGTAAGAGAACGAGAGGTAACGTTGTAGAAGACACAATTTTCAATATGCTTTGGAGCGTAATGTGGCACAGATAGTTTGGATCATGGTGTTGAAGAAATAGATTAGGTCAGCTCTGGAGCCTTATCCTCATATTTACATTCAAGGTGTTGAGTAAGGCCTGAAACTGGGATTTTCAATGGAATATAGTGATATTTAGTATTGAATCTCCATTTGTTTGATTGTGCATGATGGTCGTGAGAGAGTGCCGATGTAACGTTGTGGAAGACTCAATTTGCAATATACTTTGAAGCGACATGTGGCACAGACAGTTTGGATCATCGTATGGGGCGCTATCTGTTTAAGAAGTAGGTCAGGTCAGGTCTACATCAAGGACTGCAACTGGGAACCTCAATGAAATATAGTGATATTTACTGTTGAATCTCCGTTTGTTTGACTGTGCATGATGGTCGTAAGAGAGTGAGAAGGTAACGTTGATGAACACAGTTTTCAATATAGTTTGGAGCGACATGTGGCAAAGGTAGTTTGGATCATGTGTTTAAGAAGTAGGTCAGGTCAACTCTATATCATCGACGTTTGGAGCCTTATTCTCGTGTTAACATTCAAGGTGCTGACCAAGGGCTGAAATTTGGATCTTCAATGAAATGTAGTGATATTTGGTATCGAATCTCCAGTTGCTTGTCTGTGAGTGATGGTCGTAAGAGAGTGCGGAGGTAACGTTGTGGAAGACACAATGTGCAATATACTTTGGAGTGACATGTGGCACAGATTGTTTGGATCACGGTGTTCAAGAAGTAGGTCAGGTCAACTCTACGTCACCGACGTGTTGGAGCTTTATTCTCGTATTTACAGTCAAAGCGCTGACCAAGTCCTGAAACTTGGATCTTTAATGGAATATAGTGATATTTAGTATTAAATCTCCATTTGCTATGCATATGCATATGCATGATGGTCATCAGAGAGTGAGGACGCCATTTGTGGAAGACGCCATTTGCAACATATTATGGAGCGACATGTGGCATTGATTTAGGAAGTAGGTCTTCTTTAGTATTGATCCAAGACACTGTGGCAGATCAGCGGTGCACCACCGACATGTTGGAGCATTAAACTCGTTCTTACATTCAACAAGATAGTGCCATCCACATATTGCATCTGTTAAGTTACATTATTTTAAATTGCATAATATTGATTTACTTCCATAGGCGCCCATTGAACACGTATAGCACATGATGGGGAGACAATTATAGCTGCAAGTGTTGCCATTTTAATGGATCGTAGTCCTTAATCCAGTAAGTGCCCTGCGCCGAAATTATTAATGTAATTGTTTAGAAAAATCAATAGAAAATGAAAAGAATTATTTTTTACGGTTTGATGCAAACGATAATGCTCGGTATTAATTTTTTTGTGGGTTGGTACCGTGTGAGTCTGTTTTAAATGGACGAAACTTATTTCAGACCAGTGGCGCGCTTTAGACAAGAAGCATGTGAACGCAGTTAATTCCATTTTGGGATTGTTCTAAAGCAACATGGTGGACAGTAAAGGCCGATAGACCCCTTGTTTTGGAAATACACACGATGTTTTTTAACAGACGCCACTAGGTATCTCCATATAATTTAATTGCGCTACCGCCAGGAATAAAGTTGAAAGTTGATGCTTTGTGGTATAAATAGTTAGCTGATAAATTAATCAAAGTTTAAGAATTTTTGCGTACACCTGTAAATGTGTGCTAGTATTCAAATAACCTTTGTTTTTCAAGGGTATTTAATATCAATGTCGCTGAAACGAGTAGAATTGCATTCGTGTCAGCGTGTACATTTTTCAAGGACATTATTAGAAATAACAGATATAATTGTGTTGCACCTTGCTATTTCTAGCGAAGTTACGCGTTAGCTTTAAAATTAATTTTGACGTTGAAACCAGTGCCGATCAAAAGAAATTTCGTGCCTATTATTATAATATTAGTGATTGAATTGCTGCATTTTTGTAGTGACGTGATAACGACCCCCTGGTTCACTGAGTAGTAGATTTGTGATCTAGGTAACCAAATTTTTCTTGTCCATTACAGTTTTTGCGTAAGCTAAATACGTGTATGGAAGGTTGCTTAAAATTGCCCTATTTTATCTTATTTTTTAAAGATCTTCATTATCATTTGGAAAGCTTATACTAGCTCCTTTTTTTCTTTCCCCTCTAATACTAACAAGGAAAGGGCCCCAACCCGAACTCACCGATGTCATTGATCTTTTGATATGTTGTAGAACATCAAAAAATAAAAGACACGTATCTTTTTTTATCTGCTGTAAAGCACTTTTAAGACATGAAAACCACCCTCAAAGTTCACC
>JAHWXV010339846.1:0-11546 GCA_024586415.1 Phrixothrix hirtus
TATGTTTAACAATGTGAAGTTTGCACTGGAAACATCAGCTGGTGCCTAGCAACAATCAGTGTTACCAAGGCCAGCAATATAAATAGCAGCCCTCGTAATGAATTAATAAATATCAACTGTAATGTAGATTTTGTAATTTTAAGTTGTCTAAATGTTTCTGCCGCATCCTGTACAAAGCATTTGAATTACATGAAACACCTTGCATACCTATATAATTGTACATGCGATTCCATCTTTTCTAGTCCTTATTAAATCCAAAATTAACAATCAGTTTTATATAACACACTCCCCTTGTCAAGTTATATCATTCTTGAAGTTAAAATTAAAATTTTTGATATACGAAATGCGATTCAAAGTACTTCAATTTGAAGCGGACTGTGCAAACAAGTTAATCTTAGATAGGTAGCATTCCAAAAAACTTAGTAATTATTTAGATAACAAATTGACAGTTTAAATTAGAACTAAGTCATATATTTACGCATTCATTGTCATGTTACTAATTCTATTTATTTTTGAACGCCCGGTATACATTTTTAATTATTTTTATTTAAATAGTTAAAATTAGATTGGTGTAATCTTGACTTTATATTTAAAAGTGTTAGATTGTTTGAAATTATATAGAAATATTAGTTGTTAGTTAAAAATAATACAGGGTGCGGCAGCATAACGTCCTTTTTTGAAATGCGCGCCATTCAGTCCGTTGATGTCGTAGCGGGGCGCTAGTGGTCTCGTTCGAGAGGCGGGACTATAAAGTTGTGTCCCGACACAGTTCAGTCACCATCATGCGTTGAAACAATGAGGAGAGTGCTTTTGCTGTTGAGGCCTACTTTTCGAGCGGATGTTCTGTGATCGCAACCCAGCGCGCCTTTCGGAATCGTTTTAATTTAGCCCCAGTGGCCCCTGTCCCGGACCGGAAATCAATTGCTACGTAGGTTACTACGTTCACACAAACTGCAAGTGTGACAAGACCAAGAACTGGAGCCCTCGGCCCATTAGATCACCTGAGAATATTGAGGCAGTGAGAGCTTCAATGCGTCTGCCCTTGGATTTTCCAGTCATTCTGTGAGGAGCATTCTTCATGATGATCTTCATTTCGACCCTTACAAGATGGCGATTGTGCAGGAACTTTCTGAACGTGACGTCCGGTCTCGGAGGAACGCGTGTAAAGTTCTTCTCGAAGTCGTTCCTGAGGACACTATTGTTTTTTTTAGTGTTGAAGCCCATTTTAATTTGTGTGGATCCATCAACAAACAAAACATGCGCTACTGGGCTAACACCAATAATCGAGAATTGCATTAAAGGCCTTTGCATTAACCTAAAATCACAATGTGGTGTGCAATTTCCTCAGCTGGAATTATTGGTCCATGGTTCTTTGAGGAACATGAAGTCACAGTGACAGTGAATTCGGACCGGTATGTAAACATGTCACAGGAATTTTTTTCGCACGGCTAGATGGGTTGGACTTAGAGAACATTTGGTTCCAACAATACGGTGCAACGGCACACACTTCAAGAGCATCGATGGCTATTTTGAGGGAATACTTCCCAGAGCGCCTCATCTCAATTAGGGGCGATTTGAAGTGGCCGGGCCGCTCTCCCGATTTGGCCCCTTGTGATTTTTTTCTATGGGGTTTTTTAAAATCCCGTGTTTATGTGAATCGTCCAAGGACCCTATAAGATTTGAAGACCAACATCCAGGACGAAATTGCCAACATAACGCCTGCTATGCTGGTAAGAGTCATGACAAACGCCAGAAACGGGTTTACTCAGTGGAGGACGCCACCTACCTGATTTGATCTGCAAAACTATATAAAACAAAACTTTATGTATGGGCCTACATTATAATAAACAAATAAAAATTTTCTGATTCATACAATGGGTTTTATTAAGTTTTGAAAACAGGAAGTTATCGCCACTCATGTCCATAAAATTACAGTTAAATCTTAACTGAATCTAATTTAGTCAATCAGGTCAAATCACCTCGACCCTACCCCCCATTCGTGAAGTTTTATCGCTAATATACTGTAAATTATATATAATAAATTTAAGAAAGTCTTCCTGGGCTGTGATTGATGCCACGCTTTTCCAAGCAATAAATTTTTGAGCTTAAGGGGTTTCGAATTTCATGTCCTTTCAAATGATACGGTCATTCGTCGTTCGTCCCGAAGGGTCAATTACTTATAATTCCTTTTTAAGGCTGATACAACATAGAATAAAGGTTTAATGAGGTAAATTTCTCATTTCCTTCATCAAGTAATAACGTAGAGTGGTTTTTTAATTCTCCTAAATAAATCGCTAACATATTCATTACTGATCAAACCTATTTCCAGGCGCATATAGGCCTGGTTTAAGGTTGGCCTTAAAATATTTTTCTAAATTTGTTTAGTTTTGAGAGCAACCGAGTTAGTTAAGTCTATTACTGCTCTGAGCCTCACGTAGTTGCTGGAAACTAAGTGCCTCTTTATTTGCAGTGCTCATAGTATAGTCAACCTTTACGTGTACATTACAGTGTTTGACTATGACCAAGTATTACCACTATCATGAGTATAGGTTCAGAAAATGTGAAGACAATTATACATGTCAACGTGGACTTTCAAAAATTTGCGCTGTCGTTTTGAGTTAGAAGGTAACGATTGTTTCAAATGTATAGTGATCAGTGTTCAAATCTCAGTACATTATTACACACTACAGTTAAAGTTTTCCAGGAAAAAATAGCTTCGCAACAGTACTCTGCAGCTCAAAACATATTTTAGTACCTACACGGATTATTTTTTGCGATTTCCTCTGAAATGTACAAATTTACTAAAAAATAAAGTACGTGTAGCTATTCTCAATAATGGTACAGGAAACATTCTAAGAGAATTACTTTGCTTAATAGCAGTGCAAAACAACATGCGGCGAATTTGACAACTACTTGAATAATACAATAATGGATGCGCACGGTGTCCGCCAGTAGCTGCAAAGTTAGGATAAACTGTTTTATAATGGTTTCACCGCCACATCGTAATAAATATATTGCAGTTGAAGGAACATAACCTGAAAAGCAATAAAATTTTGTTGAACCTGAACGTAACGTTTGACTTGGAAAAATAAAACCAGGTCAACCTTGAATGACCATAATTAGTACTAGTATATGTTCTAAGTTAAACGGTTTAGGTGAATTTTACTTTATATTAGTGATTGAAAATTTGATACTAATTAGATTTTGTTTGTTGATCAAATATAAAGAAGGTGGGATTTATCTAAGACCTTCGTTATGTCCCCGAAAATCTCATGGGTGGTTTCGCAAAAACCACGTTTGCAACTAGTAATTGCACGGCACAGAATATTTTAAAAATCTCTTCATTAAATAAATAATATAAAATAAATTTATTAATCGTTGATGAGTTTAGGTTTAAATTATGCTTAGTCTCGTTAATTTATACATCTTACGCCTATTCCCACTACATATGTAATTTAGTGCGCAATCTATTGTTGATTATAGACCTGTTCTCTCTGCTTAATTTAGATAACGTAGTTGATTTAATTTTGTCACATAAACTGCATCAATATAGTTTTATAAGTACTTCTAATTGTACTTATACCTTTATTTACACATTTTCGTCCAATGCGTTTCATTAATTGTTCATAAATCTTTCATTTCTAATTCTAATTATATCAATTTCTAGATATGTTTAGAAAATATAGTAATAAGTTGAAGCAGTAAATCACATCAGGTAAACATGTAACTTGATAAAATTTATGAAAGTACATTTGTCAAACTAATTCTGACATCGATAATGTTTTACTCATTTCTTTGGTTTATCTTTGGATAGATTAATCAACAATCCTTGAGTGGCACAGTTATTGATATTTTTAAAAACTTCACCTTTGCCCGATTTTCATCAACTTTATAGCGGTCTCCAAGTACCGATTTTGTTGTTCATGAATGCAACCCTTTCACGTTCTGCCTGTAGCCGCTCGTAACTTATGCACCGTTTTTTCTTTACTCTATGTCCCTTGAGTTCGTTTTCACTAGTGCGTAACATCGTTCCCACTTCTGGTACCCCTTATGAGGGTATCCAACAAGTATAATTATATCATCTTTTGTTTTCAATTACGGGCTTGCTTTAGTGACAATTCCTTGTAAACTTCTTCCTTGGTACATCATGCTGAAAGGTTCTACCGCTCACCAATTTACTTTGCAAAATTGTAATTGAGATGTTGCTATTTATAATAAATTGGTTGTTTAAATGCTTAACAATATTTCTTTGTAATTAACAGTTCCTGCTTAAGATTAAAGCTATTTTTCTACGTACTAGAGACTACAAACCAGAACATAAATCAAAAACTCTATTTACTGATTAGGATCGAGCTGCCTTCGCTTTACAACTATTCGATATAGGGAGCAGGAACTAAATACTTGTTTTATTTAAATACGTATAATGGATAAAGTACCAGTTTGTTCACATGGGTTTTCAAGCATCCGTTTATGTATGTTTACTGTTTATGTGTATTAATTGCGACCAATTCAAATCTTATAACGAAGAGCATATTTTCTGACGTATAGCTTTGTATGCAAAATATTCGTGAAAGTTGAGTGTTCGGTTTTTATAAATCATCTTAAAGTTTGTAGATAGTTTATAAATATAATGAAGTTTAAATATTTACAAAACTATAACATTACTATTAACAATTGTAGAAGGTACCAGGTGTGTAACGTATAAGGTTGAACGAGATTTACGCCATTGTGGATTGTGTGAATAAATATTCGGAATCCACTCATATCGTCATGAAGCTCAAAAATGTCATAAAATCAGTCAAGGAATAATACAGTACGTTTTATACGTACAACTACATTAAAATGAATAAAACTATGCTTTCATAAAGACGGTATAATAATAGCACCAAATATTTTAATTATTCCTTATTAATTTCCTAATAGAAAAGGTAACTGAAAATAGAACCAGTTGTTAATTCACATAAAAAATTAATGGGCGAAAAATGTTTAACGTCCTCGTAAATTCATCAATGATAGATAATCGCATGCCTTAACTGACGTGTACTCTTAGTTCCTACATTTACTATTTGAATCTGATGGGAAAGCTCGGTTGTACTTTTTAGAAAATCAATATTCAAGCCTTGGAGCAACGTAAGCATTTGTCCTTCGAGTCGAGTAAAGTGCTTTGTGTCTCGGCACGCAATTCTTTTAGAAGATTGCTAATTGAAGTAACGTTTAAATAATACAATAATAATCGGTAAACATTTCTTCATTAATTAACTCATTAAATTTGTAGCTCTAAAGTTGCATGCGACCATAACGGCAACTTTCATTGTATTCAGTAGCTGTCGCTAAACAATCTACGCGAAAACGCTTTCATTGTGAAGAAGTCATAATTAAAAGTTAGGAAAGTTTGGCTTAATAAGCGCAACGGGAGCTTTGAATTACGGTTTCATTACATAAAGTCTGTGTAACTACAATATTAAATGCGAAGTACTTTTAATTTTATTATTTTTATTGTACCAATTTCAATTTCTTAAGAGCATCGATATATGTCGAAGCATTGCTCTGGTACGTATAAATAATTGAATCAGGTTTATATCGATCGTAAGCTAATGGACATCTTAGACATTTTATAAGATCCTTTTAAACTTGTATCGGTAAGGCAACCTTCGAATATCCCTAAACTTTCAATGCTTGATAGACTTTCGCCGAATTTTAACTACCGAACCTTCTTAAATGAATGACAAAGTAGTAAAAACGTTTCGAGATCGTGTACCAATATCTACTTAAAACTCTATTTGCTCTCATAAACCTTTAACGTCCCTGTATATTGATCTGATATTGCCGCTTTCCAATAGCACACGTAGGTATCTTACAGTGGTCACGCAAGCTGTAATCGAAGGCATTATCCACACTTTCGCATTATTTGTCTTAATTAGACCATACATTTTCCCAGAGAAAACGCACCGTGTTTTAACTGCCCATCGATTTAGAGATATCTACCATTGATAATGATATTTAGGGAAGTTTAAGTCTACTCCCTGTTCTCATGCAATACCTGCAGTTATAAAATTGATGAAGTACATATGTTATTGTTTCTAGACACGACAGCGCTAAGCCAGCGTTGTTACATAATGTTCCGTTATTATACCCATTTTATATCCATTGTAGAAAAATTGCCACATTACATGATTTTTTTATTAAGTCAAATAACATTTTTAGAAAGCAATTACGGGTTCAAAACCTCTATTTATTAATATTAGCTATTGTAAACAATCACGTTAACATTAAAATGATGGTTTTTAAAATCAATGTTTCTACCTCGGCAATAAATCAACAATAAATAGCAAAATATTTAATAGATGTATACATTTTAAAGAATCCTATACAGAATATAGGCAAATGTTCCTCTAATGCTTCATTGCAGTTTATATAATGATTGTTTAAAATTAAATTATATATTTCATAAACAAATGAAGTATTTTATTATAAGTAACTTTAAAAGTATCCTTACAGTTTTAAAAAACGTTTGCGTGCTTTAAACGGTCGTTTTAAAAATTTCTGATATATTGGTAAAAATATAGAAAATATTTTAATTTAATTCAGTTAATTAATAAATATTTTGCGAGAACAACAGTTTTTTGGAAAGAATAAATACATTATTTATTTAAAGTGGTAAATTAAACCACTAGACTGACCAAAAACAAATGTTTATTATGTATTATTTAATTTTTACCCAGCAGTTTCGGCTATAAATATTCACGGGCATCTTCAGTGCAGCTATTGTAACGTAAACTGTAAAATTTATAAGCAGATGTAAGGTCATATTAATTTGATAAAACAACAATAAATAAATTAATAGACTTGGGCGACAATACGGAGCAACAGATGTAAAATATATTTCATTTTATAAATAAAGTTAGACTGTTATTTAATTGCTTGGTTGTGCATGTAATTTGTATTTTGATATTAATTTTAATTTCAATTTTGCATGCTTCTGGAATTTGATATTTTATTGCTTGAAATTCTATTATTTAATTATACTTGATTGCCATGAATTTTTGTTTAGTTTTATTTAATTATATGTGAGCCTTCATATATAAAATGTGCATGTTTAATAAATAATGAAGTCTTGTTGAAAATTTTCGAGAAAAACCTTTAATTACTACAAGTTTGGATCATTTTCCTTATATACATTTGATTACTAAAATCTACGTAAATCTAATTTAAATATATTTTGCATGAGAAATTTTTGAAAATCAATAACCCATTAAATAAAATTTGATACGCGTGAGTATATCGATTTTTAGTACCAATTAGATCAATATTTAAAGGTTAAATTAATTAAACAAAGAATATTTGCAATACACAATAACCTCATACGTATAAGTTAGTTCATAACATGTAATCAATATAAAACGACTTCTACAAATGGTACGTACCGATCAGTAGAAATAAGTTTAGCTTCCAAAGCAACCTGTGAAATAATTTCTGTAGGATCATTAAGTAACCAAGAAATTAACGTAAAATGTTGAAGCTCCATTTTCGCTAATAGAATTGCATTTTAACACTAATTCCAAAATTGGAAGCAATAAAACTTTTAATGTAATCGCAACCAAAATTAAGGCAAAAATTGATTCTCAAACAGAGCTGGTTCTTGGTAGATAAAATATGGAACTATCAAAGCGATTCATTCGGCTAAATATCTTAGAATAAGAATAGTTGCAGTTTCAATTTCTTGAAAATTTACCTAAGAAATAATATAAAATGACGTGCGTCGCTGATTACTATCCGAAATTTAAATAAGTATTGAATACTAGGCGGAAGTAAGTCTAAGATTTAAATAAAATATCTAAAGCAGTAAATAATTTCAGGTAGAGTTGATAACAGATTGATTGAATAGTTAAAAATTGTAAAGATAAAGTATAAAAGATTGATAATATTTATGTAGTAAGTTTTAGGATCTGAATTTTGTAATATTGAATTACTTTCGAAATAGATGATCTAGTTGTTGTATTTAAAAATAATTGCATATAAGGGGACTGTAAAAAAATTTAAAAATTGATATAAACGTCAGAGTGATAAATATAGCTTTCATTGCAGTTAAAAGGAAAAAATCTGTGAATGGCAAGTCTAAATAAGTCAGATATGACAGGATTTTCAACCAGGAAAAAATGTCCACCAAGTATTAGATATTGTTGGAAGTACTAGTATGAAATCCTTAGTGGTACACATAGAAATGACGAACAGAGAAAGGTAAAGTATTCAGGAAGTTATTGGCAGTATTAAAACTTTAATGAACGGTATAAAAAACACTTTGAAGTTAATTAGTCAAAAAAGCTGTTGGTAAATAATTAAGAGCAAAATTCCCGATTTTCAAAACGGTAAAACACGGTGTGTATAAAAATGCAGTGGAAGCAAAGTTAATAATAATAAGGGAAGTTCCCACGAAGATAAAGGTTATAAGCAAAGACACAATAATCGCACCAATTATACTAAACACTTGAATTTCACGTCACACCAAAACACACAGTAGGCCAGTAGGTGACTTGCACAAGGCTACGGTGTTAACCTTAATTAAAGTGGTGTTGGGAAGACTAAAGGTCGGAACTGTAAGTGCTACTATTTTGAATATACCAAAGGCAAACATTTAACTGTTTTAAAACTTTGTTAATTATAAAATATGTGAGCATACTGGTATTAACTCTTGTATGTGGTATAAAATATAGACATAACTGTAACTTTAATGATAAAGATATTACTAAAGGTATAGTGAATCAATAATCAAATTGTTCAAATACGAGGAAACCTTGAAAACTTCGCGGAATACAGCAGCAGAGGTAGCAGCATTAGTTCGAATAAAATACGCGCAATAGTTGACACCAACTCTCAGGAGCAAAAATGTCAAATGTGATATTTTTCTGTGAAGTAATATCAATTTGGCGTAGCTTTGAATAAATCTAGTCGTGCAAGTGTTGCTAAATGGATAAAACTGAAACGCGCGCTGTTATTAAATATTTTGTAAAAAAAGTTTAGAAGGCAACCAAAATTTATAAAGGTATGCAGGATGCTTTATGAGACTCTGCTCCATCATTTACGACTGTGCATAAGTGGGTGACGGAATTGAAACATGGTCGTGAGCGCTCATGCAGTTGACGACCAAAAACTGCCACAACGCCTGAAATTGTCGAAAAAGACCACAACAAGGTTATGCAGGATCGTCGATTAAAGGTCTCCAAAATAGCTAAGCATATAGACAGCTCAGATAAAAGAACTTTTCATATCCTAACTGTGGAATCAGGGATGAAAAAGCTTTCAGTAACATGGGTGCCATGTATATTGACAATAGATCAAAACCTTCAGAGAATGAATATTTCTTAAAAGAGTTTAGACCGTTTTAACTCAAATAAAACCGATTTCTTCCAAAGATTTGTTACAACAGATGAAACTTGTGCCTACAGGTATACCTCTGAGACAAAGCAACCATCAAGATAATGGAGGCATATGGGTTCTCCACCACCAAAGATGGCAATGTCCGTGGAATCAGCTGGAAAAGTTATAGTGTCAGTCTTTTGAGATACCAAGGGAATATTTTTAATTACGGTAGCCAAACAATAAACGATGAATACTATATTAAACTTTCTGATCAATTGGATAAAATAATTTATGAAAAAAGACCTGGATTACTTAAGAAAAGCATTATTTTCCATCAGGACAATGCGCGTCCGCATACAAATCTGATAGCAATGAGGAAACTGAAGGAACTGAAGCACTATCTGTTGCAACATCCACCTTATTCGCCTGATTTAGCTCCGTCTGACTTACATCTATTTCCACTATTAAAAATTTTCGACGGACAAAGAAGTAAAAGCAGCTGTCGACGACTATTTTAGAAGACTTGAAGAATCGCACCTTCGTGATGGCATAATGGTTTTGGAACATCGTTGGATAAAGTGCATTCAACTTAAAGGAGATTATGTAGAAAATAAAACATATTTCAAAAACAAATTTTCCCATTTTCCCTGTCATTTCGCGAAGTTTTGAAAGCGCCGTCATAGTATATTATGCAACAAGTGGAAAAAATTGCGTTTCAACTGCGAGATAGTTTTTTTCACGAGCGAGATTGCGTAGCATATACTACTTTTTCTACGTAGTTTTGAAATAAATTGAAAATAGAACTTTATTGTGTAAACAGTGCGCTATATACGAATTAGTCATTGATAATTCAATTATGTTATAGGGTAGCGTTAATTTTTATAGAGAAATACATTATGGCATGCTATTTTATAATGCGTGTATTTATAACAATTGATAGTCATCAATCCAACCACAAATAAAATGTATTATAAAAATATATATGTAAATAATTGTTAAACTGTTAAATGTAAGAGAAGCAGTCAAATGGTCGTTAAAATAAAAATACAGTCTGTAGTACGTAGTTCGAGTAAATAAGAAGAAAGTTAATCCAACCAAGACATTTATTACGACGTTTAGTGACGAAGGGTGTTATTTAATTGTAAAAATTTTGACAAAGCGAAATGTTAAAACAAGATATTAAAATTAAAATGTTACCGGAAAATTTAGTAATTAACCTAGAATTTAAAGTAGGTAGCATAAGTTAAACAACTAAAATGAAATAATATTCTATTTTGGTTGCTGACAACTGGGAAACTAGTAAATTAATCATATTCATTTGGTTGCCAACAATGGGCATTTGAACTAAATTCAATATTTCAATACATAACCTTATATATTTATAATTCGAGAAAAAAGTCTTGGTCTAAAATGTTATAATATATTAAAAACAATGATGTACTTATTATATTACGTAATCTATGCACGTTACTGAACTTTTTACGACAATTTATAAAAATCTAGATAATTTTTAACACAATAATAGGGAAACTAATGGGAGAGCGTCAAAATATAACCAATAACCCTTTACAAAGTGGACCAAAATAAATGCAAACTGTTAAGAATGTATTTCAAAATTATTAAATAAAATAAATGACCTTATTTATTACTGAAACAAAAGAATGTAACTAGTAATTGTCACAAGGGATAGTTCTTACACATAATAAGAATAAGTAACAATTATATAAATGTTTCCCAAATTGCATCGTACGAAGCAAGCAACTTAAATTACCTTCAAAATTTAAATTTATGTTTTTTTATGAATATTTGAATTCCTCGGTATATCGTACGATATTATGAGGAAGTTGTTAAAATGGGTCAAATTTGGCATGTGTGGATTTCAATAAATATTTGCGTTCTGTGGTCCCCTAAAAATATTCATTCTAATATCGTCTGTCTCCCTTCAACGATAACTCAAAAACAATTAATGAGTTGGTCGCATATTTAGAGAATATAAACTAAAGAGGGTTTTATGTAGTTTCAGCGATGATCAATAAAAACAGTTGGATGGAGGGGAGATTGGCATAAAAAAATTTCAAGGTAACATATTTTTTATTGGAATAATTTTCTAATATGTTGGATTTTGAAAAAACGAGAACAACATCAAACAAGTCGCGAAGAAAGGATGTTTAACAAAACTCCCTCGCGTT
>JAHWXV010339848.1:0-12180 GCA_024586415.1 Phrixothrix hirtus
ATATATATATATATATATATATATATATATATATATATATATATATGAAGAAACATGATCAGAGTCAGTGTATGAAAAATAACTTCCGGGAACGGGCCGTGACAAGTTTTAACAAAATACCCACGTTTCGTTAACATTTTGTAGGAAATTACATCAGGATAAAATGGTGGCCTAACTGATTCTTGACGGTCCGATGCAAATGAAGTTTCGTCAAAACGTTTGCGTACATTGTAGAACGTCTTCCATGTTGATGGACCAGTATCAAAATTATTACGTTAAAACCACCTTTATACAAGCCTTTATAGCAAAAATGATTTCTTCCTTACTAAATATTTTCATAACACGATTCAAAAATTCATACAATAACATAAGCTAAATCAACAAGTAATAGATGTTAACATTACTAGCTAGTAAAGAGTACAAAAGGCGATGTAAGGGTTAGAAACAAGATTATCTTAATATAATTCTGACTATGTCTGAAGGTATCGTGACGTTTACGAGGGCGGTCTAATAAATGGCTGGCTTGAACATGAGAACACAACTTTCTCTTCAAAATTTCATTTTATTTGTCGGAATAGCCTCCTTTTAGCTCGATACACTTAGTCCAAGTATTTCCAATTTCATTAGGCCATCCCTGTAGTACAATTTATGAAGTCCTCGAAAATATGTATCAGTTTCCAATTAAACTTCCTCATTTAATTTGAATCTCCTTTCATAAAGCCATTTTTTCAAGTTTGGTAACAGGAAGTGGTCACTGGGAGGTAGATCAGAAGAATATGGTGAATGCGGAAGCAATTCATACCGTAGTTCATCCATCGTTGAGTTTTCCATGATGTGTGAGCTGGTGCGTTGTCATGATGAAAAATCACTTTCTTTTTTCCAAATCTGGTCGTTTTTTCTTTATTTCAACTTTCAATCGGTCCAGTAATGTCACATACTAGTATCTTGTGATTTTCTTTGCGTTTTAAGATAATCGATGAATATTACATCATATGTATTCCAAAAAACAGTTGCCAAAACTTTTCCAGCTGATGCAACTACTTTTGCTTTCTTTGGTGCACTTGTGCCAGCTTCAGCCCATTGTTTTGATTGTTGTTTTGTTTCATATGTGTAGTGGTAGATCCACGTGTCATCTACAGTTATGAATCTAGGCAAAATTTCATCTGCATTACGTTGAGACATCGCCAAACGTTGCTATTAACTGTACCATAATATTTGCCAAGCTTTTCCTTTGTTTCTTTCGCGGTTCTTCCACGCAAAAAATAATGCTTAATCAAGACACGAAATTCGTTTTCATTTATTACTTTAGCACAATAACAAGTTGTTCGCTTTTTATGGTTGTCAAACATAAACTGAATGACATATAGAGTTAAAAATTTACATGCACCTACTAACAGATTGTATTTGACAGAAATGATATATATTCGGTGATCAGTGGCGCTATCTCTTGGAAACCGGGTAATAATCAGACCGCCCTCGTAGCATATCGTACATATGTCAATTTATAGACGTAGTGTGATTATATTTGATGCGAAGCCTTCTTTACTTATTTTAAGTAATACGTATTATAAACAAGTAATTATAGAAAATACTGCTCTTTTTATTTATTGAAGCATATATTGTATTTTTCTTAATGTTGACAGTAATATTACGATCATAAGTCAAAATGGTTCTAGCACTTGTCAAAAATGTAACCCGAGTTGGATTTCAGGTAAGTTAGGAGTATGAAGTTGGTAATACACTAGCCAAACCATAAGTGATACAGTAAAACATTTCAATAAAAATTTCTTTTAGTCAGAGTTATTGTTGTGATGCCAAGTTTGCCGTGGAATATTATAGAAACGTGTAACTTTCTATTAAAAATGAATTCAGATTAAAGAAGTAAGCAGCAAGAGGACCCAAAAGAATTTATCCAAATCTTTCGATGAATACCTTAGAAGTGGCCAAAAAATAACGTATAAAAGAAAGTTTAACTGACTCCAACGTTTTACTAAAATACTTCGTCTTATATAATAAATACCATCACATCTATGTGTGATTGTAATGAGATATGCATAATTGTGAGTTTATGTTATAAACATATCAATTATGAAAACTTCATTTTATAATTGATTTAAAATAGATTGCATTATATGGTTACTTATTTTATTTCCTTTACAAAATTGTCTAACAAATTAATGGAAAGTATACCTTTGTCTTCGTACTTGATTTTTAATACACTTTACCGGTGGCAATGTTCAATTACACTGTTAAAAATAAGAATTGATGTGACTTGCTACAACTGCACTTAAAAATTGGGTTGCTAAGATCACGACATCGGAAAAACATAAAATTATTTAAAGTTTATTCGACATCCAAAGTAAATTAAAATTTTAGGTACTGGTTACCCCTAAGATATTTCTAAATTATTGGACCAACGTCGAATGGCGGAAATTGGACGTATGGAGTCCACCATTAGTCGGAAATTGCTTTTAATTATTAATTCTAAATAATAGGCGTGCTTAGTCATTTCAGTATATTCAATTACTAAACAGCAAACCTAAATTAAATCAATAAATCTTATTTAAACACTAAATTACATTTCTCATAATATACGAGGGAGGTTCACATTTGATCTGCATTTTGTTTGTTTCTGAATGTATTTTATGAGCTCTTTTAAAGAGATTTTATGTTCACAATAGTAAACTTTTTGACTGATGCTATGAACTGTTGCAGTTCAGTTTAACGATTGCATCTAGCAATGTTTCAACTTCGATTGTACAACATATAATTATAAAATTTCTTATCAATGAGGTATAAATGCAACAGAGATTAATCAGAGACTTTGAAAATCGTTTGAAGAACAGTCTTTGTCACTTAGAATAACTTTCGATTGATGCAAACCATTTCAGGATGGATGTGAATGTATGTTAAATAAGCCGCATGCTGCCCGTATGGTGTCTACCGTGAATTCTGAGAACATCCAAAAAGTTGACGACCATATTCATAGCAATAGTAGGATTTTCTGAATAAACTCGCGAGAAGATTAATCATTAGTGTTGGTAGTATTCAAACTATTGTTATTGACAAAGTTAACTACCATAAATTAATAACAGATGGGTTTTAAAACAACTTTTTGTTAAACAACAGCAAAAGTGAGGTGAAGTTTGTGATACTGATAGTGACGAATGTATTATAACAAGCGACGACACCAGGGGGCATTGCTATGCCCTAGAAAGTAAAATATTAGCAAGCAATAGCATCATCCAAACTCACCTCCACCCAAGAAATTGAAAGCCAACCAACTGTTGGCAGAGCCACGCCGACCATATTTTAGCTGTTAACGGACCAGTTTACGTTGGTTATCTTGAGGGAGAAACCAGGTAATGCTGTTTGTTACGGTGAGCTATATGGCTAAAAAGACGTGTTTTCATAAGCAAAGGTATTATTCTTCTGCAATACAACACTCGTCCATATGCAACTCACTTAACAAACTCTACACGGGCTAAATTGGATGGATAAGTAATGCCCTACCCTCCATATAGCCTATACCTGGCGCCAACTGCTTATCATCCTTCTGGACGCCTGAAACAGCTGTTGAAAGGTATGCAAAAGTGATATATGCAGTGTAAAGCTAGCTAAATCGTTAACAGAAGGAATTTTTTTCAACGGGAATACGTAAGCTACCCCAACGATGCGACAAGTGTATTTTAAAGGAAAGTTTTAATTTTCGAAAATGATGTATATATATATATATATATAATGTTAACTTATAGTTTGTGTTTACCAGAAAAGATAAAATGCAGGTTAAATTTGAACTGCTCTCGTATATAACATAGTGTTTTAAAACATATTTATTTTGAACAAAACCGCGCATCGACTTGTGTGCTATCAGTTACTAATTTGAGAAAAAGATGGAAGGTTTTGCTAAGATGACACTTCAAGGACAGCCAAAACCACAATGAATTTAATATATCCATTTTAATTACTGAAAATGAATAAGAAATACAGTTGGCATATCTAAGGTGGAAGAACTTTCGTGTATCATCAACATAAGTCGAGTAGGACTACAAATAAAGCGGAAAAGAACAACGTCTTGTATTTTAAAGAATTCGGGGGCAGCGCCAAAATTTCCGATTCTATCGTAAATCAAGGTATAGTAATGGGTCACAATGTGATTAGCACGCCAATTCAAGCCTTATTAGCATGGGAAAAGACAAAAATGTATTTACGTGAATTAGTTTTCTTACAATTGTCATTCGAATCAATCTGTCATCAAATTCGTTGCTTGCGAAGGGCTTTCTCCTTAAAGCATTAGAGAATGACTGGATGGAGGGTACAGAGAATTTTTCCATATTATCTGCTGTAAAATATTGCCCAAAACGGTTTTGAATGGAACAGGAATCCTTGAAAGATGACGCCGAGAAAGGAAGAACGGCGGAAGTCGTGACGACCGACAACATTGTTCTTGTTGAAGGTGAAAGAAATAGCACAATAGGTGAGAACGTCAGATACAACCGTTCGCCTAATCCTCTACAATAATTTAGGCATGAATAAGAATAGTGTAAGCAGCAGTTCAGCGCCAGCGTTGTGTTAAATGTGCTTAATCATCTTCAGAGCTCTGTGGAAAAAACCTTGTGAACGTGTTGAAGCTAATTATCACAGTAGATGGGACCATCGTTTTTTATTATGATTTTGTATTCAATATGGAGTTGATGGACTGGAGATGGAAAGAAAAAGCACAAGCAAGAAAGCTCAGGGTCAGTTGGGCATATAATGCAGCACTCCTGTATAAATTACTATAAAATATAGTACAGAAAATATTTAGTATAGCAGAATGGTTTCTTATCAAACTCGGCTATTACACATAGCTTATTTTAAAATGATTAATAAAAAATCTGGTGTGAGACAACACAAAACCTTCTCTTACGTAAACAGATATACAAATAGTCAAATGTTCACAAATAAATAAAATATTATTTACGTTTATTTTGGTAACAATAGTTGTAGCGGTGACCCATCCAAGTTATAGGATACGTAAAGCCCTGCTTAACTCCAGAGATTTTCTCTGATAACTCGCTTCAACAGATTTCTTCAACAAAACCTCTAAATTCACGTAAAAGTATGTCTAGGACAAAAGAACCGTAGCAAGTTTCAAAAAAATTGTTAAAAACGTTTTCGAGAAAATCTCAAAAAAACTTGAAAATCGCAAGTATAAAGTGGCACATCCAGTCATTCCATTTTAACTAAATTCTTGCTGTCTCATGCACAGAAGATATAAAACGTAAATATAATTTTTGATTTTCATATAATTACTTTTATTGATACGTTGATCACAACTAATACTCCAAGTACTTCCGGTTACTCGATTTTCAAAAATCTATGGAGGAAACTCCTTGCTTAATATAATACTAAATTAAGTATCTAAGAAATATATTAAGTTTAAAAAAATCGTTATAGCCGATTTCAAGAAAACCGTGAAAATTAAAAATTTGGAAAATATCTAAAAATGCCTGAAAGAAAGTGATACTTCCGGTTATTCAATTTTAACCAAATTTGTGATTAAGCATATAAAGGTGATTATTTAATTAGGAGTTTTAGTTTCATAGTTATTGTATCAGAGGTAATAGTAAAGGTACTCCCAGTTACACGATTTACAGAAAATTTTCTGAATAACCACCTAGATTATATGAAAGCGTCTTAAATTCTTAATAAATACAATAAATTTTAAGAAAATCATTACAGCCGATTTCGAGAAAATCGCGAAAACGAAAAAATCATAAAATATCTAAATATGACAGAAACAACGTGGTACTTCCAGTTATTCGATTTTAACCAAATTCTTGAGTGCAATAAGGTGACTGTGATCTTAAATGTAAATTTTGATTTAGCTAGTGTTTTCAGTTTCATAGCTGTTTTATTCAGCCTTAGTGGCGAAAGTGCTTCCGGTTACTCGACTTACGGAAAATTTTATGAAAAACGGCCTAGATTATATGAAAGGGCACTGAATTTTTAAGAAATATATTAAATTTTAAAAAATCGTTGAAGCCGATTTCAAAAAAATCTCAAAAAACCGAAAAATGATGAGAGTAAAATGGCACTTCCGGTTTTTCGATTTTAGTGAAATTGTTGAGGTCGCGTGCGACGGTGAATAGAAACTCAAATATAAAATTTTGTTTTTCTAGGACTTTTTGTTTTCGAGTTATCGTGTTCGCAATCACGCACGCACGCACGCACCACGCACGCAGACCCGCCGGAACACACGCACTCACGCACGCGCGTACCCACGGATACACACTCGCGCGCACGCACTTTCCAAAAGCATGATTTTCGTACTCAGGGGACACGAAAACATGCATTTCCGCTAAAATTTCGAGCCTTCCGAAAATTGAGAAAATATTTCTATAAAATGTTTTAGATATTATTATTTCGTTCATCTGGCGTTTTTTGATATTTCATATTAATAATGTTAACATACAATGTTTCAAACTTAATATTTTTATAAAACAAAATTTCATTTCGCTGAAGAAGAGTTTGTAACCCGAAAGGTCTGAAAATTTTTGATTTTCAAATCATAGTTCACCAGAAAACAAGAAAGTATTAACAAAATATTCAAACATCCTTTCGTCTTTTAATATAACCTAAAAATTCTGGTTTTAATCCTGAAGTAATTGAAATATCAAAATGAGTAAAAGCACTTGAGTTTTATCAATGTGTGCTTATTGTAAACATCTAAAGTAGTCACAAAAGCAAAAATTCTAAGGATCTATTTAAGAGACATTTACGTATAATTTCTGGAAGGTAGATACATATTTCCTATAATAAGCAAACCTGAAGAATACTCCCGACTGGTTGTATTATCTAAAAATCTATCAGTTATAAGTATAGTTATCTGAAATACTTTAAAATAATTAAGAAAACCAGGAAAACTAGAAATTAAGAAATCGAGATTATTTAAAAGTATTTCAAACAGAAAATAATGTAGGCTAGATTGCTGCATAAAAATAATTATATTACAATAAGTGCAGAATAATATGTTTAGTCATAAGTAATAACTAAAAAGGAATTTGCTGGCGTACACAGATCAGTGAAACATTAATTGCAATTATAATAAGTTATTTAAGAAATCACTGAAAATATGCGTAATGTAGAGAAGTAAGGTAAAAAGAATTCTGGATTAAAAGAGAAAAAATTTCTGGCATTAATTTAAGCTAAAGTCAAACTTTGAATTATTCAAAACATAAAAATTAAAAGTAGGTAAGAAAATCAGATATAGGTTAGAGAATTATATATAACGTTAAGTTTTAGTTTTTAATAAACATTCTGTTAAATGGTTCATTGCCGTTTAATTAGAGACACGCTAATCACTTGAGTAAAATCTTGATGGTTAGAACATCTTCAATTCCAAGTCGTAAATAAGCTTATTTTCAAGTCTTAGAACAAGTTGGAGATGAAAACCGATGTGCAACAGAAGACAAGGAATTGTTATTCCAAAGCACATTCTTACTTTTAGGGTACTAAACCCATCAATAGTAATGTCTTTTTGGGTACTCATTGCATATTTTGTTTTCACTTACATGTTAAACATTGTTTTTTCAGAAATAAGAAAAGGAAGTGGATTCATCAAATCAATTTAGAACGCAGGGAGTTTGGTGAATTCCATACACTAATACCACAACTTAGGCAAGATGAAAAGTAGTTTTATGTTTATTTTAGAATGGCCAGCCAATATTTCGATGAGATTTTAAGTCTTGTCAAAGAAGACATTACAAAAATGAACACAAACTATCGTAAAGCTGTATCAGCAGAAGATCGACTTGCTATAACACTAAGGTAATCAAATCACAAAGTCTTTTATGCATTTATTATAGAAAAGTATACATAAAGATATTTAAAATATTTTATAAATAGTTACTCGTCTTGCGCGTTGAACAGTGAAATATAATTTGCTGCTGTAATGTTGTCGCATTTAGGAGTGCCTACTAATTCTAAGCATATTTGGATCAGATTGACAAAAAGTTTTTCTGCAGATTGCAGATGTAGCAGGGTATACTCGCAGTATGGTGAATTAGGTTGGCTATGAACAATGCTGCTAGAGAAAGAAAAACCATTTATAGGCCGAAAGTTATAAAGTTAGAGATGTTGATAATTCTTCTTGGAGATTCTGAAGCCTTGTTCCATAATAACCTGATAACCTGATAACCATGTTTGTTACGACTTGGCGTTCTTTGGAGAATGTTTTTACAGTTCTGACATAAGCTAAACACAATACGTCTATTTCATCCACCTCGGTTTTGTTTTATTTTGGAAGTAATTAATCAAAGAGTCCACTGATGAAGTTGGGCCGGGCGCATTTTTTTACTTTTCCTCTTGTTCACTAATACAGGTGTAGAATGTGTTGGCGTTGCAGAATCTAGAGGTGATGCTGATTCTGGAGACTTGGCCAAATCTATAACAGTTGTATCCTGTAATGTTTCTTCGTATTTGGGATCAAGATTGGAGTTGCTTTCTAAGAGTTGTGGCACAATATCCCCCTCATCGCGAACACTTTCAGTATCATCTATATTAGTATTATCATCAGTTGTTTGAATTTCAGAGACATTTAAGGATGTTTTTGCAAATGACAAAAAAGGGCGAAATGATGCCATTTGATCTGACCACTGCTATGCGTTTTTTGTTTATTCACCACTGTATATGGAAAATTGTAATGTATATAATAGAAAGTCGATCTGTCCGGCCTTTTTAGTAAAAACATGTCTTACTATTTTCATATAGCACAATAACAACTTAACTTACGAAAGTTTAGAATGAAGGTGGCAAAATGCTAATTGTGTTTTTTTTCAGATTTCTTGCCACTGAAGGTAGCTTTTCTACAATTGCTCACAGTTTTAGGGTTGGATTTCAAACAGTTAATCAAATTGTAACGGAAGTTTGTCAAGCTATTTGCAGCAGAATGGGAGGTATTTATTTGCCTGAACCTACAACGGAAATTTGAGAACAGTCTGTGAAAGGATTTGAACATATCTGGCAGTTTTCAAATGGCGTTGGTAGTATAGATGGAAGACACGTTAATATCAGTAGTACTTATGGCAATTGTTGGCTCGGATTCTAGATTTATTTGTGTCGATATCGGCGGTTATGGAAAAAACAGTTATGGCGGAATTTTTGAGGCCTATTAGATGGGAAAAAGATTTGAAGCAGGTTTAATGAATACTCCAAAAGTTAAACCACTGCCAGGACAAGATTAACCTTGCTCTCACGTTCTAATTGGAGATGAAGCATTTGCCCTCAAACCATACCTTATGCGACCTTTCCTTTATCGATAATCAAGGCTCAACCGTTGGAAATAAAATTATAATACTAGATTATGAAAAACACGAAGAGTTGTAGAAAATGCATTTGGTACATTAGTCCAGAAATTGAAAATATTTTTTAGACCAATTGAAACTAAATTTGGAACTATAATACTTATTGTTAAAACAGCATGTATTTTGCACCATTTATTACGTACCAAACAATCTAATCATCATTACATTGAATTATTACAACCATCAGACCAACCTCGACAATAAAACGTGTTTACTAATGTGAAAACTGATTCAAGACGAGCAACAAATTTGTCATTTAGTATAGGAGAAAAACTTGTTAATTTTTTTAATAAATAATAAAGTATAGTAAATAACTTGCCGCCTTCTTTTAATTCTGCTCCAATTTGGTCCAATACTTTATCCTTTTTTCTCACATTTCTGTAGTCTTCATACGCCAAGTCGTATAAAATAGGGTACTTTTCTGACTAATTCTATTAGTTTTTCAGTAAACACCATGATTAGCAATGTTCGCCACTAGCCGGCGACAGCGAATGAAATAAAACTGCAGTTTCGTTGGCGCTTACGCGACTTCTTCGTATCGTTTGCATTGCAAACAACAACAATCTGATGTGACGAAATTTCCGCTGCCGCTGCGAACATTTCGCGCCGATTTGTGAAGGCCGTAAGTATTGTGACTGTGATACATTTGTTGATTAATAAAAACAGTAATTACAATATTTTAGCGATACGACAGTATGACGAACGCGGACAGAACTTTAAATTCAATTTATTCTCTATACATAAGAGACATGAATCCGTTATTTCAGTCTAAATTTAAAAATAAGGGAACTTCATTCTTTATAGTTCTGGAACTCTTGAACGTAAGAGTAGATGATTTCTCAGCAGATAAGAGTCAGCAGCATTTTCCTTAGAAAACAAATGTGACAATGTGACAATGTGACAATGTGACATTTCGTACTACGTTCAGGTTCAACTAAATCGTAGTAGATGGACTCAAGAGAACTTCCACATCCAGAAATCCCAAGCCCCCTGTACTCAAACCTTGCTATATTTTTTACCCTTTTGAACATTTTTTTATGCAATTTCTCATCTCTCTCCATCTCTTTGTGAGAAAATTTTCCATTCTGTGCTTTCTGCTCCGCATTATATGTTTATATCTAACATTACATTTAAATAAACAAATAGTAAATATAAAATACTTTTTTTTAAGTATTTTAATTTATGCCGTTTTGTTTTTGTTTATTAACAATGTTTGATTCTGATTCAGCATTCCAAATTATTAAACGAAGTTTTCCCAAAACAAAAGTGGTATTTTTGTAAAAATATTATATAGTTACTTCATTATTATTATTATTATTATTATTATTATTATTATCATTATCATTATTATCATCATTATTATTATCCTAACAGTGGTTACTAACGTTAAAAGAAATTCAACGAAATATGAAAAAATCGACCCCTATTAGAGATTTAAGTAGCGATAAATTTTGTTTGTCTGATTGTGAGATAATTAAGAATAAATAGTCATTTTATTTTGTAAAATTTAATTTGTATTTCAATAAAAAATTAGTATTTTTATTTACGTATATTTACGCTTACAGAATTTTATTTTTTTTAATCTTTAATAAGTAATATTTACGCCAGGCTACACATCAAATAATACATTTTTGTATGTACATAGAATGTGACTGTTCTAATTTGCTTTAATATTTATTTTACCGTTTTAAAAAAGTAAAAATATGAAAGTCATAGAACTAAATTAATGATTCTAAATAAAAATAATCTCGGTAAGGTTTGGGTAGAAGAGACATTTACTATATAAAAGAAATAGTACGATAAGAACTAATAGTTTCTCATTTTATAAATATGAAAGGAATAATAAGATAATACTGCTTTTACTGCAATGTACTGTACGTTTGACCACAAAAATTGAGATTCTTCTAATGCGAATGCAATAATACACTAACGTATTACATGGAATGTTGTACAATACATATGTAAAAGTAATGGGTTTTTGCCAATTTGTGGATTACGAAGGTGTAGGCATGCTTTTATTTTCCTTAAAGATAGACAATCAATAATATAGTTGTATTGTTATTAATATTCATTTCTCTCCAATTAAAAGACATTTCCGCAAACAATGAATTAAGCATTGGTTCCATACATTGGATATATGCCTAATTTTTATATTGGCTAGCTTAAGAACTTATTTGAAATAAAATTTTTGCAGGTTTTCAGGTTTGTTAAGTATATGAGAGTTAACCTGAATGGTAGAGTACTTCACTTACTAAAGATTTTACATTGTTTGTGCTACAAAGACACCTTAATTAGCAATTTCGATGTAGATCCAAACTAATTTTTGTAAGACGAGTATGTACATATGTATATAAATTTAAAAATTAGGCTAATCAATATTAAGGCATTGAACTACTACGCTCAAGTTAGAAATTAAAAAGCATAATACAATTAACTAGTATGTGAAGTTCTAAAGAAAATTATAAATACTTGTAAATTCCAATTAAGTCTAATAAACTTTATAGCAAGTCGTCCACGATTATGTGTTTGTGTAATGTTTAGAACTACTAAATGCTACAAAAACTTTAATTACGCACAGCACCCCCATTTACCTTCAAATATGCCATTCTATTAATTGCTGCATCTATTTATGATGCGATGAAATCAGACAATTGAACTTACAAAATTTAAAGGGACATCAATCAATTCGCTGCCCTTAAGTCATTGCATAATTAATAGTTATTGATGTATTTAAGTATAATTACAATTGTTTTATTGGATTGGTTAGAAAAGCAATAATTTTTACATACTAACACGTTACCTAATCAATAATTCTCATATGATTTCCTTTGTT